>PVKY010009867.1:0-13021 GCA_004027775.1 Bradypus variegatus
CACATATATTTTATGAAATATTCAGGAAAATTTCAAACTCCTTCTAATGGTATAGTTTTCAAACTCCTTCTAATGGTATAGTTTTTCATTATTACCCAACAGGGACTATATTAAACATAACACAGCACTTAAAATGTCACAGTAGGAACCATAGGATGCCTTAAAAGATCATGTCTCAGCTCATATGAAAGATTATTTTCCCCCCAAGTTTGGAAACAAGACTAGATTGCCCAACAATTGTTCTCTGCATAAATACTGTAGCTAAATGTTTAAAATGATTTTATTTCCTCACACATGTTCACCCAAACAGCTATTTCCCCATATATCTTGCTCTTCTCTATACCTTTTGTTTACCTCTTTGCAATCCTTAAGCCTCACAGGACAGATGTTTGTTAAATTTTTTACATCTTATTAGAACCACACAAAAGCAAAGTGGAATATTCTATTCTAAACTAAGAACTATCACTTAGCCAGCATAGTGTCAATTTTGCAGAATTCACTTAAATTAAAATTGCTATCTCTACCTTGCATCTTCACACTGAACCAGGAAAGAACAATTCCACTAGCATTAAATAAATATAAAAAGCTTTAGTTTAAATTTTCCTCCATTCAAGTGAAGATTTATGAATTCACCCAAATAATTCTTTAAAAGAATCTTAACAATTTACCCTAGTCTCCTAAATAGAAAAATCATGCCAATGTTTTTGGCAAAGTCTTCTATGTCTTTCTATGTTTTTTTTTTTTCATTACTTTTAAGATATTGGAATGTTTTGGCCACAAGGTTAAGGAAAATTCCTGCATTTATCATGACCTGCCAAACACAAAAGACCCCAGACAATCCAGCCCTCTGCCCTTTAACAAATTCAGCTCATCTTAGTCATGAAACATCAAAAGAATTTTGCCACAGGCATAGATTAGCTATTATTTGCTTTAAAGCATAAATATCAATCTTTGTGTAATGTACTCTAGGGCACCTAACATTTGGTTATTTGTAATTAATAGCTAATCTTTTCAGTTTGAACAATGATGTAAAGATCTTCTGGTTTATCAATATGTAACTGTTGACTTCATATATAATAACTTTAGCAAAAAGTTTCTTTCATCAATTGTAAGAAAGGTACCAAATTAATGCGAAGTTTCAACGACGGGGGTATATGGGAATGATGTATTTTTTTACATGACTTTTCTGTAACTCTCCAACTTCTCCAATTAAACTAATAATAATATTTAAGAAAAAAAAAGTTTCTGTTAAAATTCTTCCTGGGTTTGAATGTAAATATATCTATATAAATATATAACCATAAAGGATATTTTGAAAGAATAGACTAAAACTCTCCTGATGTGCCCAATGATATCCCCACAACTCTTAGAGAAAATTAAGAAATTCTTTAACTTTAAAAACAAATTGATAGAATGTAAACAATAAAAAAGTAAAAGCAATTTTTAAATGAACAGCATATATATATAAATAGACACAGCCTGTAGTCTAATTTGTATGGGCTGTAAATATTTCTGGCACATCATGCTGATAAAATAAGTATATAAATATGTAATAACAGCTATATTTTCAAAAATGGTAAATTTAATTTTTTTGATCTTCCAATAAAACAGCAACTTTTATAGAGAAAATCCCAGGATGCTGGCATAAAGTTCTTTATTTTTAAAATTAAACTCTGTACAGTGAGTAAAGGATGTTTATGTGCCTTTGCTGCACTTTGGTCTGATATTTTTCACACTATTGAAGTATTTTGAGGTTTAAAATCTATTCTAAATAAAGTACTTTTATGTTAACTCCGCCTTGTGTAACCATTGTTACAAAAGCTTATAAATTGCCTTTATTTAGGTCTGCATCCTAAAATGAAATTCTTTGTTGGCAGAGTTAATAAAACACAGATGCAGCATAATCTACACATTAAAAAAAAAACCCACGAATTATGTGATTTCTGATTGAGTAGATTTTCTATCAAGTTAAAGTAACATTTTGAATTACCTGCAGGCTAAGAGCATGGGAGAAAGCATTTCCATGTGAAAACAGCCCAAATAACTGTGTAATTTCAAGACTAAGCAGTTTACTACAAGCCCTTTTTAACTGTAAAAGTTGTCTTCTCTGACGGAAGTGAAAGTTAGGTAACTTCACAATTTTTTGCGAACATAAATATTTGTCTATGATAAAGAATCAACTACCCTAAATGTAAGATGGATCCACACCGTAGGAAAACTCCCGGGTTAAAAAGTAAAGGAATTATAAATTAGGTTTCTCTGTAGAGAAGGTTTTGCTCTCAGTTAACCTAATAAATAATTGAGATATGCTTACAATTTTTCCCTCTTTGACCTCAATTAAAATGGCTTTCTGAGAGCTGGTTCTAAGAGCTATTTATCCTGGTTTCCTCACTACATACCTATGAAGTCATCTGGCTTTTTTATTTCTCTAACATCTGTATTACCTTCAAAACCAGCACACCTCCTTTCCCTAAAGCAAACCTTGAGACTGTCCTTCCTTCTGCAGGATAGGGACAAGCTCAAAAAAGTCAGATCATACAATTTTGAAAGTTCTAACAACAACTACAACAGTAATATATTTATAATGAACTTGGAAGAGGAAAGAGAAAATATCAAAATAGAGATAGAAGACTAATCTTTCTACACCTCCCAAGAAGTTATATAACAGAAAGCATTACATGGCTGTTGGTATTTGTTTTTGTTGTCATTTTTTGATAAGTAATATTTTATTAATTTAAAAAACTTTTGTTTAGAAAACCAAAAAAAAAAAAAAGTTAGTGAGGCCTCATTATTCAATTACACCATATTGCAGAAAATAGTCCCTGGAACTGAGGAAAGGAGCAGGGAAGTGAAGGGTGCTGACTGATGGTCACTGGACCCTGGAAACCAAAGAGAAAAACTTATTGGCTGTGATAATTTATCCCCTTTGTGCAAACAGGTTCCCTACACAATCTAACTCTGACAGTTACTCAGTTTTCATAGATTTTTAGAGGTAGAGAATATTTTCTCCTCCTGAATTGTGTTTTTCTCAGAAGAATAATAAAAAAGTGCCAACACAGCAAACCTTCCCTCAATCATCTTGAACCTTGAGGACAGAGTAATTATTGTTACATTTCCCCCAGCCAGGGAAGCAGCAGTTTGCACTCTTTCTTACTGAGATCTTATTACACGCAAACATGTAAAAATAATTTAAAACAAGGAATACCAAAGACTTCCATATCAAGATTTTAAATCAGGGTACATATTAAAGTGGCCAAATGCAGGTAAGACCCACTAAATAGTTAGGATTTTTTAGAAAGAAGTTCAAATTAAACTTGATCTTATTATAGTTCCAGAAAAAAATAATATCAAGCACCATAAATGTAGGAGAGTATTTGTACAAAAATGTAAATCATTTATCATTGAGATGATTACATTTGAAAAGCCATGAAAAACTCAAATCAGTGCAAAATTTCAATACAATTACCCAGAAAAAAAAAAGCCCTTTATTAAATTGCTGGTATTAATTATTTTTAATCCCGCAGCATGCATCTATTGGGAGAAACTCATCAAAGATGATCATTAAAATTTTCTCATAAAACACAACCCATTAATTGTCAATCATCATGTTACCTGCATTTTCCCAACATTAACATAATGTAGTTATCATAGTTGAATTTTACAAAATAAAGACAAAACTTATTTAAAAGTTTAAGCATAAGCATTTTAAGGATTTTCTCTAAAATCACCTCATTTCCTACATACCCATTGCTTCTATCATCCTTGTGCTAAACAGAGAACAATCCAAACAAATTATGTTAACTAGAAAAATGTTTTCCTCTGAGATAGAAGTGCTCATACTTAAAAGTATGTCCTACCACATAATATAGTATAAAGATGACAAAACTTCAATCAGAAGCCAAAAACAACTTACCTCATTCAAAGTTGTAACACCTGAAATTAATCCCCCAGTTTTATTTGGAAGCGAGGTGTGTGTGTGTGTGTGTGTGTGTGTGTGTGTGTGTGTGTGTGTGTGTGAAGTTCGACAGCCAGTAAGTTCCACTCTCCAGTGGCAGTGGAATGAAACTGGTTCAGGGATTACAGGCGTTCTGAGAAGTTTATAGTCTCTAAGGAAACTCCAGGTAGCTTTGGAAACACCTTGCTCAGGTGTGAGCCTCCAGAAGCAGTGCAGTTATTTAGGTTAAGTAGGAGGAGGCCTGGATAGAAACTCTCGGCTCTGACCAATGTCGCCCCAGCCCTTCTGTTTCTCATAAGATGACTCACCGTCAGAGGTCACCCCATCCACAGCTCCTGTCCTCCAGTGGGATCTAAGGGAAGCAGTTAGTCCCAGTTGCTTTTAAGGGAACCAGGTCTCCTGACCCTTTGTCTCTGTCAGTGTGCTGTCATGGTGACACATTCACAGCCCATTTGTATAACTATTCAAAGAGTTAAATCCCCGCGTCAAAAATTTTAAAAGCAGATCTTACTTTAGATTTCTTTTAAAGCAAAACATTTCTATAGAATAAAAGCTTCCTGGCAAGTTAATATCAATAAGGATGGCACTCATTTAAAGTCCCCAACTAATATTTTATGTGCTTTGATACTTTGGTTTTGGTTTTTTGGATGAGGGACAGAACAGGTAAGATTTCACTTCTACTATAACTTCTCCCCATTAAGTACCAAACTTTCTTCTGCCCCCAAGTGCAGTTATGACAATAAAGTGGAAAGATAATTACAGGTGTTTCCGTTTAATTCATTTTTTAAGATTTTTTATTTGAAGCAGAGGAAGACATGAACACAATTAGAAATGCTATCCAGAGGTTATCATTTTGTATGTAAAATGGTTTCTAAAATAAAGCCTTTTTAATCTTTTCAAAAGAAGAAACGGTGTATCTTAAGGTCTGATGAAATGAAAAGGAAACAAGAGTTAAATTCAAGAGATAAGGCGAATGCAAGTAAGTCTATTACGTAGCATTGTTTCCATTTTTTCTAATGCTTTTTAAAAAGAATTATTTTCTTTAAGGAAAACAATACCATGCAACTTTCATCCCTCATCCTTTTAAACATCTGTCTCACAGATCTCAAAGAAAATACGAAGCTCATTTCATTAATTCCTCACAAAATAATTCAATCAAACATTTACTGGCATTAGGGGAGCTACTGCCTCCAATTTCTCCACACGTTCCCGGGATTATTTCTTTTGCTTTCATTTTTTTAGCCTTTATAGTGAAGCTCTGAATGATACAGTGAGGTAAAGGGTTGACAATAAAGACCTACAAGTGAGGAGTAAATACTCCATTCTGGGTAATTTGTAGCACAAGGGTTTCTTGAAGTCATTTTCATTTTTAAGGGGAGAACTGAGTGAAAAGCCATTGACCTGGACGAATTCGGCTCGGGGACTGAAGAGGGCGCTGCCCCCCTTCCAGTGTGGACGGCTCCGCGGCCCCCGGAGGGAACCTGGGCCAGCATCGCCAGGACACCTGCAGCCGGGGCCCCAGGCTGCTTCAGTACTTAAATGGCCGAGAGCTGCCCGGCTCTGTTAAAGTTAATACAAAGTGATGATTTATTTTAGAGTGCTAGAGATCCCATCTAACCCATTCAGTTACTTGTTCCTAGCATGTTTAGTTAGGATCACTAAAAGCAATGTCATTACTGCTGAATCTTCTGCAGTAGTGAGAGTATCTTGATTATTGTGGTAGAAATTAGATTTTTAAAGTTCAACAGAAAATGCATTTGAAATGGCTACTTTCTTAAGGGATTATAAGTCATTCAATATTCTCTAGACTCTTAAGAGCTCAAGAAACATTCATTAAAGCAAAATATATGCCTGGTCCTCTTACAATAGAGACTCAACGAACCGTGCCTAAAACTCTAAGGAGGATAAAATAAATTCTTCATGCATTAAAGAAGGCTGGTGGAATGTAGTTTTCTTTTCCATTCTCAAGGGTGGGAGGGACAGGCAAGTGTGGTGAAAACTTTGTAAATAAAGGATATGCAAATATGAAAACAAATATCATATACATTTTCAAATCCTACAACTTCCCTTTATTTCTGCTTACATCAGGACATCAAAATGTTCTTAGAATCATAAAAGTAAATGCTATACCTTTACACTGTTAAAACTAAATAAGAAAAGTACATCGATTTTTTTTATAACATTTTTTTCAACAGAGATTGTTGGATGCCCTTCTAGTGTTGGCATATTGCCACCAACTAATCATGTGACCTAGAAAAAACATAGAAACCATCTTCCTAAGCATTATTTTCTCCTTCTGTGAAACAAATGTTCCTATCCCAGAATTTCCATTGCCTAGTACTTATTTTCATTTTAGGAGACTCCATCTACCAAAAGCATTTCATTTAAAAAGTTTTATATTACCCTATGCTTAAAACCACCTATAGAGCTATTAGTCAATGCTGCTAGCTATTAGGAGATAATCTGTAGGGACAAATAAGTTAACAGAAGAGTCAAAATCAAAGGAACTGGATATAATCATAAATAGCCTATAGAACCCGGTTACGGATAAATGCTTGGTTCCCCTTATATTTGATAACATCAAAAAATGGCACTCTGATTTCCAGAGGCTATAGAGTCCTTTTGATTCCATCTTTCAGTGATTCAAGTGCAACCAACGAGGGCCTGCTCCACATTCTGATAAAAGTCAGCTATTGTGAATTGCTGACGGCTGGTACACTAAACTGTGACTTGCACTGTTTCGGGGCTACACTGGGATTTGGTGACTGCAGGAAGATCTTTCAAGGTAATCAGCCAAACAATATTAAATTCAGTCAATCTGGGGAACTGCTTGGTTTGGTTGAAGTCCTGCCACACAAAAAATATTCTTAAAAATCAAGAAAATAAATCAGTTTCTGCAGTTCAAGGGACGCATTCTTAATATTCACCCTGGCTACCCAGTTTTATCACTAGGCAGTTGCCTTAGAATTCCCTATTCCTGGCTTTTCCCTCTCTCAGTGGCACCCACTTGCGTACACTGGCTAGTAATGTATCAGGTATCTCCTCTTCAAAGTCATAAAAATATTTCGGGGGTCTTTTGGGGCATGTCTTTCCAGTTTTCATTATTGGCTACTTAACTGTAAGATAGCTTTGTGAAAGATTCCAAGGATACATATTAGAAATTAAAAGGAAAAAAAAATAAAGCCAACATAGGAAAAGAAGAAACCAGAAAGGTAGTCATACAATCTGAGACACCAGAGAGAAGAGAGAGAAAAATAATTTTTAAATTTCTATATGTACAAAGAAGCTGACAATTTGCTGGGTCAAGAAGGACCAAGTGAAAACAAAACTGAACAGCCAACACAAATGATAACAGCTTTCTTAGACGTTACTGAACCAACTACACAAATTGTATCGACTATCAAGGTCAACCTTAGAGAGCTAGATGGTTTTCTCCAGAAGTTTCTGTATTGACTTTTCCTCCTGGTCTGAGTTTCCAATCCCTGTAAAGCAAAATGTATTAGCGACTGCAGAAGCCGACATGCCCTACAGGGAGGAAGTCTAGTGCAATTCTTTTACGTATGACGGTCCTGACCCATGAGCTGAGTCGGTCGGGCCTGAATGCCTTCCGGGGCTGAGCTGTTGTCATTGTCCCTGCAGCCAAAGTCAGGAACAAATTTTAGATCACTTTTTCTAAATGGAGATAGGAAAAATGGCCCACCCATAAATAATGTGTTAATTACCCCTCTATGAAGCTCCCCTGAGTAACCAAGGGGAGCCTCATTTTGGAGAGATCTCCACATTCATCTGAAGACAATATAATCTACTGATGTGTTTCCTTAAACACTTAAAGGTCTCCTTAAATATCTGGAGGACCTAACATGAGAGCAACCATGTTTTTGGAAAGGAGGCAAGTTAATGCTTGGCTGCCAATTGTACGCACATTCCCGGGGACATCATATATAAGGCCCCCAGGAAGTAAGTTCTGTTTATATTGTTGGGGCCCCCACGAGTGAGGCCTACATCAGTTGGGGGCACCAGCGGATGGTGCCTCCAAGGTGGGTTCCAGGCCAGTTAGGTTCAGTTTGGATTCATTTTGAATAATGGAGTTTTTCTTAGTTTTTCTTTTAGACTTAGCTTTTCATGGAGACTGCCTAAGGACAGCCATCTCAATCTGGCCCGGTTGTCCACACAACTAACAAATGGCATTTATTTGCTCCATGGCATGAATGAGCAACTTTCATGGGAATGATGGGGAAAAAAACATTTGGAGGTGTTGATAGGTGTTTGGCATAGGAGGTAAAGTTGCTGCTGAAAGTCTGTTGTTGCTGACAGACCCTTGGTAAGTTAAGGGTAATGGTGATCGGCATGAGTTGGGCCGGGGCAGACCCAGCAGTCAGTCATATTTAAGGTTTTGTAACAGTTTGGGAGAGTGATGCCAAGGCATTTTCCTTCACAGGAAAAGTTCCAGGAGTCACTCTGAAAGACAAAAAATCTATTAACATCCCTCTAACCCCAGTACCTTCCAGGTCTATGGTTTCCATCCACAGATGCAGAATTGTCGCTCTCCCTCCATCAAACAATGCCTATAGTTTCACCTTTTTTACCTATCATCCCCTACCTGCCCACAGAACTTTTATCCAGAAGGGGCAGGAGCAAGAGGAGGAAGGATGTTTCAATGAAACATACAGAGATCCTCATGTCCCCACTTTGGCCCATGTGGTCTCTCTTCTGACCAGGCTGCCACTGAGAGGATGGACCAACCAGGCTGGCCTGGGGTTGCCATTAGGGAAAAGAAGATGCATTATCCCTGGGAATGATCAGCATAACAGCCCAAAATTTCAAGACAGGTCTGTATAATTTCTCACCAGCCTAACTGGGGACAGATGGATTCAGTGACCAAAATGCTTTATACATGTGTGGTCTAAGAGGAGGTCATGAAGATAGGGTCAGAAATCTTTCTTAGTGGATTTGAGGAGGCCATTCCAATGCTTAACGACACCAAATGCCTGTGGAGCACGGAGGCACCAAGGAATGCCTGGACTCCCAGGCCACCATGGACTGGCTTAGGAGATAAAAGGTGTGCCAACATCAGACTTAGATAGATTAGTTCCAGCTTATTCCACCCAACCATGAACCAGGCTCAGGCATTTAAGGGAACTTCTGTGAATCAGACAACAGAGTGGGGGATCAAGTTTTCCCCAAAAGGATAACTACCCCTTTTTCGTGAGAAGTGAAGATGCTACTGGTGCTGGGTGGCTGCATTTCCAAATAGACCATTTCCATTTACCCACCTAGGCATGGTGGCCCTTTCCCACCTTATTACTCACTGAGTACGTGCTGACCCACTCCAAAATGGGAATTCCAGGCTGAGTGACAAGCTCCCCATGCATTAAGTGTTCAGCTTCAATGGGAGCCCAGCTAATAGGATCTTTCCAAAGGGAGTGTACCTGGTAGCCATGGCAGGTAGGTGACAAGTCTAGAACCCCAAATGGTACCTCTAGGTGGAAGGTGCCTCTCTTTGCCAGAGGCTGCAATCAGCAAAATCATTCAAACATGGAGACTTGAAGCTCGAAAGGGGTCATTAGGGTTGCGGGGTCTCAAAGATCCCAACAGTTCCCTACATGCAGCTGTTCCTGATCAGGAGACTCCCTTCTGCACTTTATAAGCATTCAGAATAAGGTCATGTAAAATTCAGCCATGGAGAGGGTCCAACAACCCACACTGAAAATGGACAAATGGTCTCCACTCGCAAGGACTTAGCATTGTTTTCCCACTGTGAACCCTGCTCAAGCCATGTTAGCTGAATTCAGACATCTTCTCTCTCCATGGGACTGGGGGCCATGGTGAACTGGCCATAAAACATGAAGTTCCTCCCCTACTTAGAATTCCTCAGCAGACTCAGATAGATACATAAGAACTTTAGTCCTCCTTGAGGACAGGGAAATCTCACTCCTAATCATCTTTCTCCTTAAAGAAGCTAAGGTCGGGGAAAGCAGAGGAAGATACCAGGGGCCCGGTGGGAAAGAACAGTTTGGTGCTAGTAAACAAGGCACATTTACTTTCAGTTTTGATTGGCCACTGGCTCACGGCTCAGTGAAATGAAGTTCTGATATTTCTGATCCATGCTGCACTCTGTCTTGGCCAGCAAAATCATGACACTGTTGATTTCAGTGTTGTGGTCTCCCAAACTTAGCAGCCATAAGCACTTTCCAAACACTATAGGTTTGCTAGCTTTGGCTGACTCAGGCTTGATTTGTATAGCAGCAGCTTTCTTTAAAGAGCCCATTTTAATTGAGGGCCTTTGTGCTCTATTGTGGAGATAATATCTCTAAAATTCTCTCCCTGTTTCAGTGTAAGAACACTGCCAGTTTATCATGGCAGTAGGGTGGCTGCAAGAATTTGTCTAGATTTATTTGAGTCAGTTTCTCATTTTCCAGTGGGTCATTTTCATCAGCATTATAAATCTATTCCAGGGCAATATGAGTCCAAATGCTAATCAGCACTGCATTTATGGTTTCCCATGGGAGTTTTCTATTTCTGTTTTAGAGGGCAAGCTCCCTCATAGCAGACCAGACCCACAGCAAGGAACTCTGTAGTCTTTTAGTACGTGTGCTAATGCAGCTAAACTTGGCATGATAGACTGCAGTGGGGATGAGCCATCAAATGGCCCAACTCAGGCCTTTCTTCCTTAACAAGTATTACACAACCTACACGCTCATCTTCAAGCGAACCAGCTAAAGTTCTGGCCATTTTCTTGGTTTTTGCCCATAGCAGTTGCAAATTTTCCTCCTTTCATGATCTGTGCTCATGCACATCCTGTAACTATTGTCTTTAGAGAGTCAGAACTTTCTTCCTGACCAGGATGGGTCATTGTACTACTTGTCCCGACGGGGTCAACCTGAAGCTGACCTGTGAATTAGCGAGGAAGCCCCCATGCCTCAAAAAGGGTTAGCAACAACCAGGGTAACTTTCAGATAGCTATCTTTGAACCTACTTAGAAGTAGGATTACAAACACACACTCCACCCTGATTCTTCTTCATTAACAGGCAATAAAGTGGAGGGCCATTTATTCTCTGATTGACAATCTGGTCTACACTTTTACTACAGATGCCTACCGATTTTCCTCAAATCCTGGTAATTGTCCCATGATAGGTCCTCATCCTTTCTCTTCCAGAAAGCCATTCCTCTCTTCATACCCATTCTCACTAAGATAGTTAAAAACTGTGAAGGGCCCAAATTGTGCCCTATTTGTAAACTAACATTTTAGCCTGCATAATTGCATGGATGCCGGTAGAAGACAAAAGATTCCTGGGTCAGAGACAAAGGACTTCATTATTCCCAGCAATAGTGGTAATCAGAGTATCACCTTTTTCTTATGACAGTTCCCCAAGTTCCAATTCCCACAGAGTAACATGAAACCTGTACATGCAGTGAGTTGTGTAACAAAACAACAATGAACTTAGGGAACCCGAATCTTTTATAATGGGCAGTCAGTATGACTGTCTGTTGTTCCAAAGGAAGACACTATCTTTATTGCACTGGACAGTAAGCATGCCTGCCTTTGCTGCAGGTGGAGACACTATCTCTTTCTCCCATAGCAGTTCACAAACATCTTTGAAAAGATAGTCCAGAAAAAAGGCAGTCAACACCTTCACTCACAAGGCATGTAGAAATGTGAAAGACCCTTGGAGAACTGTCTTCCAATGGAAAGTCCACAATATTCCACAGCCTAAAACCCTTCTTTGGCTTCTGATGCACTTAGAATAAATTTCTATCTCTCACAAGAAACGATGTTCTTATCTCTGCTCCTTGAACATCCCGGTCTTGTCCCCACTTATGGACATTTGTGATTGTGAGTGTAAGAGATTAGAAAAAAAGAAGAATCAAGAATGACATTCCAGTTCCTGACTTGACTGAGATATGGAGACTGCCTCAGTGGGGTGGAGAGGTAAGTTCGGTGGAGAGAAATCTGCCTCGGGCATGCGTTCCCTTCACATGCCCTTCCTGCCCACATCCTTGAGATCTCAGCTTAAATGTCACTCTCACAACAGTAATGTTTGTCATTGAATTCACAGAGAATGACTCATTATAAGTGCTCAAAAATTGATTCTTGTATAATCTGAGACACAATTTTTCTAAAAAATGAAAATGATATCTACTAGCTTAGACTATTATGGTAATTTAAAAAGATGCCTTTGGAAGCTTCTAGCATATAGTTTTGCATATAGTCAGTCAAATGTCATTCTTTGCTTTCCACCACCCATTTATAGTCACAATGATATCTGTTTTTCTCAAACAGAGCAGGTATTTATAACCCTTATTTTGACAGACGAGGAAACAGTGCTCATTGTGGGTCTATGGTTTGCCCTAAATAATAAAGCAAGTAAGAGAAAAAGGTCCTCTGGCTCCTAGCTGTTGCAATTACCCTGTCCAATATTAACGAGGTAAGACCACAAGACACAGAGCCTGCACTTGTGTTTTCTGACTAAAATCACAAACATTTCCTTTAGCCTTATTGTAGAAGGAATCATTTTCTCACTTTCCCCGTAATTCTTTCCCACTCAATGAAACAAAAACCTCCACCTTCTTGTGACCGTGACCATCAGGCCTTATATCCCCCCTTTCTGATTAGTGAGAGGGGGGATGTCACTGAACAGATATAAACTCACCCTTCGTGGGCTATCCTCTTTAGATGCAAGCTGCCTTCAGGATCCACACCCCATTCTTTACCTGCCTTCTGCTTCCAGACAGATGCTAATTTGTGTGCACTTCCTAAGTTCTATTTGGCTAAGGAATTGGAAAGCTTGATTTAGGCCCTAGGTTCAAGGAGAACTCGCCACTCTAGCTGTGTTAGCAATATATATGATGCTGTAATCTTTATTCTACTCTGGGGATTATTTCACAATTGGTTCAGAACCCTCAAGGGGATGGGACATGACTGGTTTCTCAGAGACACCAACAGCCTCATTTAAATATTTCCCCATTGGAAGGTATTTTATTTTATAGGCAAACATTTCCAAGGTAAAATCAATTTTATAATTAGGAATAATTATATATTATTTCCTGGCCTATTAAGAGAAAAA
>PVKY010009868.1:0-13020 GCA_004027775.1 Bradypus variegatus
CCTGGAAACTTATGAGGTAAGTCTTATGATTTTCCCTGCCCACTTCATAGAGTTTACAGGCTAAGGTACAGGTTTCCCTGAGTTGAGATGGAGCTGAGAGTCAGGGGAGTCAAGATGGCTGGTTTGCAGGACAGAGTGGCTTGAGAGGAATGAGGTGCACAGGGAAGAAAACCTTGGGAATCTGCAGAGGATTCCCCCTCTTGTCTTCATCTGAGTATTGATGAGCACAGGAAACTACCTGAAGCTGGGGAAATAATTGATAGATTGCAAGGAGAAAGAGACAAATCCTAATTATAACTGTAGATTGCAACATGCCTCTCTCAGTAGAATATGTAGGCTGAAAATCAGTACGGATATTGAACAGCACTATCGACCAAATTGACCTAATTGACATTTTTAGAACACTCCCCCCAAGAACAGCAGAATACACATTCTTTTCAAATGCACCAAGAACATTTGCCAAGATAGATCAAATCTCAGTAAATTTAAAAGGATGCAAGTCATACAATATATGCCTTCTGACAGCAATGGAATTAAATTACAAATAAATAATAGAAAGATCTGGGAAATCTCCAAATATTTGGACCAAAACAACACACTTTCCAGTACTTATGGGTCAAACAAAAGATGAAAAACATTAAAGAGAAAGCATTCTGATCTGAATGAAAATGAGAACACGGCCTATCAGAATGTGTGGATGCACGTAATGCAGGACTCGAAAGGAGTGTAACAGCACTCAATGCCTGTGTTACAAAACCAAAGTCTCAAGTCACTGACTTTGATTTCCACCTTAATAAATGAGAAGAGGAAGAGCAATGAAACCCAAAGTAAGAATAAGAAAGGAAATAATAAAGATAACTTGAAACCAATGAAATAGAAAACAAAAGCTGATTCTTTGAGAAGAGCAATAAAGCCAATAAATCATCATTCAGGCTGATCATGAAAAAAAAAAGAGAAAATATGAGTTAGTGGAATCTGGAACGGGAGAAGTGACATTGATACCGGACAAAAGCAGGGGTTCTCTGCCCAATGCGCATAGCAGCCAGTCCATGACACCTGCATTTCAAAGAGCACGAGTGTACTGCTTGGCACAAAGCAGGAGAGCAGATGACCTACTGGCCTAAAAATCTGTCTCCCCGAGTCTAAGGAGTTCAAGGGTTTTATGGATTCAAACAGGGGAGATGGAGTTATTACCATCTCAAGAGCAAGTATAAGCAGAAACAAGGGGGAAATAGAATTGTTACCTTTCAATAGCAAGAATAAACAGAAACGAGGGGAGATGGGGTTGTTCCAATCTAAAAGCTCAATAGCGAGTATAGGGGAACAATTTACAAATGTAAAGGGGTGGGACTATGCTAGAATCATGCTAACAAAAGCAAGTCAGTGGTTAGTTCTGAGCTGATTCAAGTTCCTCTATTAGGTGGTGGCCTTTGTAATTATGTTAGGGGGGAAAAATGAAGGAGGTATAAGTAACAAGGTTTTTACAATCATAAAGGCACAGGATAAAGGATATACAATCATTATCAAGGTGGCTGGATTCCAGTTCAGAGATTTCAGGTATTTCCCTCTGTCTAATACAAGAGAAAGAAAAAAAAGTTACATCCCCTAAATCCTAACTTCTCATTTCAACATCACTATAAATTCCATAGCTATAAAATGGATAAAGGATTATTATGAACAGCTGTATGCAAATACATTTGACAACCTAGATAAAATGAAAAAATATCTTGACAGAATCCAACTACTTTAAGTTCATTCAAGAACAAATAGATAACAAGAATAGCTCTATATTAAAGAAGTTGAATCTGTAATTTAAACCTTCCAAATATTTTCAGATCTCTGTTAATGATTAATAGTTTAATTCCATTATGGTCAAGGGGTATAGTCTGGATGGTTAATCATTTTAAAAATTTATTAAGATCTGTTTTATGTTCTCTCTTGGTGAATGTCTCATGTGCACTGAAAAGAACGTGCATTCTGCTCTTGTGGAGAGTTTTATAAATGCCAATTAGGTCAAGTTGATTATGTTGTTCAGTTCTTCTATATCCTTACTGATTTTCTGTCCACTTGTTCTATCAATTTCTAGGAAGTGTTGAAGTCTCCAATGATGACTGTGGATTTGTCTTTCTCCTTTCAGTTCTATCAATTTTTGCTTCATGTAATTTTGTACCTCTGTAATATAATGCAATACATTTAGGTCTGTTACATTTTCCTAGAAAAGTAACCCTCTCACCATTACATAATGTTGCTTATAATGTCCCAGATTATATTCCTTATTTTGAAGTCTACTTTGTCTGATATTCATATAGCATTCTTTTTCTTAGTGTTTGCATGGTGTATATTTTTCCATTGTTTTACTTTCAATTATATCCTTATATTTAAAGTGGATTTCTGGTAGACAACATATAGTTTGGTCTTGCTTTTTCATTCAATCTTACTATCTCTTTTAACTGGTGTGTTCAGACCATGAATATCTATGTACTTTTTGGTTATTTTTAAATTAATTTTTCTATTATGATAACATGAAATTTGCCATTTTAGCCATTTTTAAGTGCACAAGTCAGTGGCACACATTGGTTGGTTGCAGGCCAATGGCCACTCCTGAAGAAGTGGAGAGGACCAGGAGGACACCCTGTACAGTCCCCGACCACTGTCTCACTGCCTGTTACACCTCTGGCTCCCCTGGGGATTTCAAGGGTGCTTTAGAATGACTGTACGTTGTAAAATTAAGCCTTACGTAGAATTGCTTGTGACAATCACTTACCCTCAATCATGTTATTTCTGATCCAATCAAAAATCCTCCCTTTACTCTTGGGCTCATTCTCTCGGGATTCCCCGTCACTTCCTGATGGCATCCCAGAGGGTGCTACAAGGGTGCAGTGAGCGCCAGACCAGGTGTGCTCCCAACTAGGGCCTCGTGTACCTCGGAGAGGTCTGACACTGTTGTTTTCTATTTACAGATTTTTTGCATTGAGTTTTTAAAAATGCCTCTAAACTAAAATATTTTTTAAGTCTTGAAAACTTAACCAGGAAAATGTTTTACTTATTTTATCACTTAACACTGGGTTAGAAGAGCCAATTACTTCTGTAGTTTGCTTCTAAGAGATGCCTATGGACTTCCAGCTTTCCTTTGGTAAACACTTTGCCTGAATATCTGTGGTGCATGTAGCTAATGTGGACCAAGGGGTGCTAAACCCTGGGGATATATAAACTACTAGAACACCACTCTTGCTCACAGGCACTTACAGTTTACTAGGAAATAACAGGATGTTAAAATGTAGAAACCTGCACAAGGAGCACAGATAGCAAGAAGAGGATGGTCAACTCCATGGTAAGGGAACTGCTATTAGAGATGCTGAGAGTACTGAAGGAGAACATGAATTTACTAGGCAAACAAAATGTCATAAGCAGATGAGACTAACAAAGGTAGGTGAATTGTGGGCTCCTCTCCAATGCTTCAGGACTTGTTCTGGAGCTAACCCCTCTGGCAAACTGGCAGAGGAATTTAACAAGGTGGAGGGTAAGCATGCGTGTGTGTGTGTAAGATGGAGAGGAAGACACAACTCGCCATGAGCCGTCTCGGTGCTATTTGATCACCCATTTGCTCCAAGTGCTGGAGATTTTTACACTGATTTTACCAAACCAATATGACATGCTTAAATGGGAAGTTGGTTGTACCATTATCCTGCATGTATACTCATCACCCTTCACAATTTGGGTTGCTGTTTTCTGAGTCGTGGTCAAGGTTACAGTGACCTAGTCTATGAAACCACACATTCCACAAATATGTCTTTACAAAATACACGTGTTCTCAAAAATAGTTTTTGCAGGACAACCTACACAAGAGTTCAACTCTATGTGATCCAATTATTAAAAAGAACTCTGATTTCTTAAATATTTTGCACAAGCTGGAGAGACTGAAAGCCATTACGTACCGTGAATAGGTAAAAGGAAACAAGCTCAGTACATAAAAACAAGTTTCTCCCCTGTAGTGAGTTTGAATTCAAGGATTTTGTAGCTGAGCAAGAAAAAATGTAACCACCAAATGGCCATTAACACCTAAGCTATTCTATTGGGGCTGCCGCCCTGACAGCTTTGCACGTGAGGGGCCACCTGAGGGAAAGTAGAGCAAGGGAAAACTCTCCAAATCCTGAGAAGAAAAAGGAAGGCGGAGGGGGACTCATGTATTCAGGTGTTAGAGTCAGAGCAGCAGGAGCTTCGGGCCGGGGCGCTCTGCGGGCTGCGGCAGCGTGGGGCCTAGAGCAGGTGCTGGGCGAAGCTGGGTGACAGTCCTAGGGGTATGCAAAGCAGTTTAGCTCCAAAATGGGCTACAAATCGCATATTTGAGCTACTTTTAAAACAATTGGATGTGTAAGAATTTGAGTTTGATGCTGATAGGTTTTTCTAACATGTAAGCGACTGTGAAATGAAACAGTTACTACACAGAATCCATCCTTGGCTTATTTATATAACAATCCATCCCTTCACCCCATGTGTTGTTTATAATCTAAGTTGAGTGTGTTTTCTTAATATCTGAGCTTGAACCCAGTGGTAAAACATCTTAATGACCCAGAGTTCCACAAGGGCACAAGGCAGGATTTCAAAGCCGGTTTGCCTTCTCTCCATTCAGTGGGGGAAAGCCAGGGGAACAGATCAGAAACAGAAAACTGATTTGTTCAGTCTATTAGGCCAGTATGTCAAAGACCAACTGTCTACCACAAGGTCCCTTCCAACTGCCAGGTCCCTGTGAGGAAGGGTCCCCACCACTGACAGGGATCAGGGGTGGGCAGGTGCGGGGTGTGGGGCTCCCTCTGGGAGGGAAGCCTGCCTTGAGTTGTAATCTAACCTGAGTAAGCACTGTCATTGCTCCACTGACTTGCTGGAGAACATCCAAGTCAGATTCTCTTGTCCCTTAGGACCTCTTGGTCCTCTCCAGGCCCACACAGGCAGGGGCTGTCAGTGATCTAGTCTACCCACAAGGGGCTGCCATGCTGCCAAGAACAAGTGAGGCACTATTTGTGGAATTAACAGGTACACAACTCCAAGTTCGTCTTGTGTGAGTTTCTATCAAATCCTCTTCAATTTTTCTCGCAGTAGCCATCAATACCAGTGAGACCTTACACCCGTTAGGAGCCCCTCTGAGGAACATGGAGTCAGGGCTCATCACGGCTTCCTCCCAACTTCCCAGGTAAGCCCGCCCCATGCCGTCTGTTGCCACCTGAGCCCATGCTAACACCTCCAGCTGAAACCTCTGGCCCAGTGAGTTTTCCACCGACCGTCTGCCTAAGCTGTCATGAGACCAGTGTGAGGTGGGCAGCCTTCCAGGCCATACAGACTTCTGTGACAGAACAAGGTGTACGTGGGCTGGAGTCCAGCACCCCCTCTGTGGGTCACACCCATCCTCCACACTGACTGTCAGAGGGGACCTTTTCCCACCCTGGGCTACAGCAGCCAACTGCTTAATCTCAGCCCATTAGGGAGGGACCACTCCCGGCCAAGTACACTCCACACAGCCAGCCAGCCCCATTCTCCTTTGGTTCCTAGGCACTGTCCTTAAAGAGAGATGGGCCTTGGGGTGAAAGGAAGGACAAGTCTCCTCCTCCAAAGAGAGCAGGCCCCTCTTTTCCAGCCCTCTCCTTTTGCTTTCTGTCTTTAGCATTTATGGGTGGTTACTGGCAAAGGGAAGATGAACTGTCCCAATCTTACTGCGGGGGTCATGACACCATCTATCTACTCAGAATCCTCCCCTGCTGTCTTGTCTCCCCCAAGAGTTGTGGCACTTACCTTCCCTCCAGTTGGTGCTGACAAAGCAGCCGTGGCCAGGACCCAGCAAAAGTCTCCTGGTTTGGAGTGCCCCATCAGTAAGGCAATGACCTCTTTTTGAGTCCTGGGAGGGGCAGGAACATGAACTTCGGTGCCTTCAGCTACTTCATGTAGCTCTTTGGCTGACAAGGCCCAGAAGCTGGGCCCTTGGGGGAAGAACTGGGATGACAGCATTGATGAGTGTACCAGCAGTTAAAACCAGCTGTTTGCAAAGATGTCTCTCCCTGCTGAGCTTTGACAAACTGCCTCAGTCTGCCATTTCTGTCTTTTTGTCTACTGTATCTGCCAGTGGTCCCAAGAACAAGGATGTCCTCGTCTTGGTCCAGCCATGGGGAGCTCCCGCTATAGCCCATTACAGGGCCAGCCCAGAGGCCTGAACACCTCCTTTCAAGGCAGGCCCACAAGTCTTATGACAACGTCTGCCTAGTTACGGACCAGGCAGGCAGGCTTACGTCCCTCCCCAGGTAGCTAAGCACCTGATTCCAAAAGTTAAGTTCTACTGCACTATTTCAAAGTACTGGTGCTACTGCCTTGCCTAGCTAATGAGCTGCAGGGTGAGACACTGGAAAACATATCAAGTTGCAGAGCAAATGACAATGCTCTCCCAAACTGACAGACAAGTTCCAAATGCTGAGTCTCAACCACCTAAGGTTGTCCAAGATTGTTTTGCCAACTGACTGCAATACTGAGTGGATGGAACCTGTTCATTTCCCAATCAATGAAAATCCTCCCCCCAACCTTGTCTCCAATTGTAATGAGTTTGAATTCAAGGACTTCTGAATTGACCAAAAAAAAATATTTGACCATTAGACAACAGTAACACATAAGCTGTTTATTAGGGCTGCCGCTTTTACAGGTTTGCATGTGGGGGACAGGCCCTCACAGCAGGAAACCTTCCAGAGGCCAGCGCGCAAGGCACCCACCAGAGGGTAAGAAGATAAGGGAAAACTCAAAAACTCTTGGGGGAGAGGCAAAAGGGAGGGGGGCGGCTTACATGACCAGGTGTCACAGAGTCAACACTATGGGAAACCTCTAGGCTGCATAGTTCCAAGGGGCTGAAGGAGTGTAAGGTCATTATCTAGAACAGCTGCTGGGAAAAGATTCTGAGTGTATGCAAGGCAGGTTAACTCCAAATGGGTAAAAACTGCTTACTTGGGCTGTTTTTTAAAACAACTGGATGCATATGTATTTAAGTTGGCACTAGAGTGTTTCCCTAATGGAGCCAAGATGTTGGGAAGATGACACTACATGGGGCCACTACACTGAAGCCACCAGTGGATTAACACACCCACATTTTACAAATAATTTACTCCACACCAATGTTCTTACATGAAAATACTGATGTTTATTATATAAATATAGACGACTTATTTTCAAACAAAATAGTAACAATTTTCTCCCTGCACTTAAGTTCATCATTCTTCAGTACATCCTGGTTCTCTTCCAGCTGGCCTGTCTCACCCATGTTAGACTTCCACACCATGAAGATTATAGATCTTTAGATCCATGGAGCTTCTATAGTAATGATTATTGCTCCACACCATTATGAATGCCATACCTTCATCCACTTAAAGACTTGCTCTTCTTTATTCTCATCCTCAAGTTGCTGTTAGATAGAAGTGACACCCTGGTTGACCAGGAATTCCCTTACATTTGATAGCTGTAGTTCTGGAGACCCAAACTCTTTCTTTGTAAGGCCTTAAATCAGGCTCAAAGCCCCATCCACAAAAATGGACTTCACAATTCCACTTTGCATTTGACTGAAGAAATACCATTAAAACTGCACTGCCAAATAGAATTCAGTGAATCTTATGAAATGAAGAACGGTCTTCCACCATGATGACTGATTCTATCTTTTGAGCTTGTTACTTTGAAACTGAAGATCTGTGGTAAGTCACTACCTCCACTGATTTCAAATTCTCACATCTAAAGTCAGAAGTTGACTTTTGCTCTTTGGCTTTCAAAGTGGGACCAGTTACCATTAAATGATCCCATATATACAAAATGTTATGTGTCACAGACAAACACATTTTCCAAAGCCTCTGTTGCTGCTTCTTTGACAGTTATCACCCTTTACTTTTACAGATGTAGAACCACCCTAAGCTTTTTCTTCAGGATGTGTATTCTGATGTCGAATAAGGGATGAGCTCCGGCTATACGCCTTCCCACATTTACTACATTCATAAGGTTTCTCAGAAGAATGACTTCTCTGATGTCGAATAAGGTCTGAGCCACTGCTAAATGCCTTCCCACATTCATTACATTCATAAGGCTTCTCTCCAGTGTGACTTCTTTCATGCAGAATAAGGGATGTGCGCTGACTAAAGGCCTTCTCACATGTTTTGCATGCATATGGTTTCTCTCCAGTGTGAATTCTTTCATGTTGGGCAAGGTGTGCACTCTGGCTGAAGGCCTTCCCACACTGGTCACACTCGTAAGGTCTATCTTCAGTATGAATTCTCTTATGTCGAGTAAGGGATATTCGGTGACTGAAGGCTTTTCCACATTCCTCACACTGATACGGCTTTTCTCCAGTATGAATTCTCTGATGTTCAAGAAGAAATGATTGGCGGCCAAAAACTTTACTACATTTACTGCATTTGAAAGGTTTCTCTTCAGAATGGATATTCTGATGTATTTTAAGATTTGCAGTTCCAGAAAACATCTTCCCACAGTCCTTACATTCAAAGCGTTTCTTTTTCTTTTTGTGAATTTTCTGATGTTGAATAAGGGACGCATGCCGATTAAAGACCTTCTCACATTTATCGCATCTGTATTGTTTCTCACCATTATGAACTCTTAGATGCAGAATAAGGGTTGAAAGTCGTCTGAAGACGTTCTCACATTTATCACATTTATGGGGTTTCTCTGAATTGTGAACTCTCTGATGAAGCATAAGGGATGAAACCCTACCAAAGGATTTCTTACATTTTCTGCATTTATAAGGACTCTCTAATGTGTGACTTCTGTGCTGCAGACTTAAGGCCTTCTCAATATTTTGACTTTTCTTTCCACTATGAATTCTTTTATGTATGAAAAGGACTGTTTTCTTATTGAAGCCTCTCCCACATTTATTGCATTTATGGATTTTCTTTCCACTGTGAATTCTCTTATGAAGCAAAAAGGATGATAACAGACTGAACACTTTGCCACATTTTCTGCACTCATGGACCTTCTCAACAATGCGAATTTTGTGGTGTGTACTGACAGATGAGCACTGACTCACAGTCATCCCACAGACAAAGGTTTTCTTTTCATCATGATTTTTCTCATGTAGAATAAGTGTTGTTCTTTGATTGAAGTTTTCCCCACATTTATCACATTCATGGCTCTTCTTCGCTATATGAATTCTCTGATGAAGAACAAGGGATGAGATCCGTGTGAAGGCTTTTCTACAATTACTGCATTCATAAGGCTTCTCTCTGGTATGATAGTTCTGATGAAGTTTAAGAGATAAGCTCCCACTAAAGGTTTTCCCACAGTCATTACATTTTAAAGATTTCTTCCCTGAACGCCCTTTTTTCAGTTTTATTAGGACTGAATTTCTTTTGCAGGCCCTCTTTCTTGTAGGAACTTTTTGTTGTTCAGAAATTGGTTTCTGCTGGATGCTTTGCCCAGATTTGTTGCACTGATATGGAGGTAATTTCTTGGTCTCACATTTAGACCCTGAGTCTGAAAGACATCAAGAAATTAAATGTTTCTGTTCTCTTGTGCTGGAAAAATGAAATCTGTGTAATAGAAATGGAGGAACTAGCATTATCAATCCTAATAACAACAATGACAATAATCGGTTTCTTTTTTACTCAAGTTTTGTTTAAGTTACCATACTAAGAGCATCACAATTCTGGAATTTGGCAAGTTTGTAAACTGGAAATGAATAAATGAAGGTTTTATTTGTAGGAAAAATTTTACACCACATACCATTTTAAAACTTCATCAGTTGTTCATTAACTAAGCTTATTTTTACTACATGAAATATCCAGAAAAGGCAAATCTACAGAGACAGAAGGTAGATTTGTGGTTACCTGGGGCTGGAGATGGGAATGGGGATTAACTGTAAACAGGCATGAAAGACCTTATTGGGGTGATGAAAATGTTCTAAAACTGGATTATGGTGATGCTTACACAACTTGGCAAATTTATTAAAAAAGAAAATCACTGAATTTTGTGAAGTAAATTATACCTCAAAAAAGTTGTAAATTTAAAAAGTGTATTATAATCAAATCTTAAAAAAATCAAACTAAGCAGCAATTAGAATTGAGTATTTAGATATTAGAAGGTTGAAAACTTTCAACTCAGAAGGAAAAAAATGAAAGACAACAAGGTAACAGATTAAACAAAACAAAACAATTATTTAGTAGAATAGGGCATGAAAATACAAGATGGTTTTTAAAACTACTTGTGTAAGTGACTTAATGGATTGTGAAGACCTAGTATGAGAAAAAGAATTAAACTATCTCATTTAAAAAATGTTGATTATGTTGAAATGATAATATTTTGGATAAAATGGGTTAAATAAAATATATTCTTACAATTAATTTCACCAGCTTTTTATTTATTTTAATGTGCATAACAGAAAGTTTTTTTATTACATATGTGTCTCACATTTTATTTCTAGTGGATGGCTTTAAAGGCAGACCTGGAATTTACTGAAGTCACTGTCATGTAACCACATCACCTTGAGAAACTCTCTTTCCATCTATTACTATCAGCACTATAATCTTTAAAATATAGATACTATTACCTACATCATAGATTTGCATGATAACTGAAAATAACATATAAAATTTCTGGCACATACTATAATCCTCCATCTGACATTCTAGCAATCAAAAAACTGAGAACTGAAGCTTTCTTTTTAGATTTTTTTGATGGCTGGACATTTAGTAGCAAAACTCCAACTGAATTGAAATAAAGTTATTGATAGTCTTCATTTATCCCATTTAGAGATACTAGTCATATTTTTTGAATATTAATTTATTTGATAATGTGGTGCTGTTCAGCCCCTGCTTGGTATTTTATACAACATACAATATATGACCTGTTTACTTTTCTAAAATCTTAATTCTGAATTGTGAAACACATCTGGCTCCAAGGGTTCTGGAGAAAGCTCTGTGGACCCAAAGTTTTTTAATACATGGTAGTAGCCTCTATTACAATTACTATTCCAAGAAATACTACAAAACAATCAGGCAAAATGGGGGTGGGGAGTGGTGATTAAAGAAGGGAGATAACTGAAATCTTCACAGTGAACCAAGTGGCACTGGCCAAACAAGAAACCCAAGATTTATCCTAAAATCCTTCCTGCCCTGAATCCCCCAAGTTAAATAAATTCTGCTACTTCTCCCACTCAAATTTTCTAAGTTTCTGTCTTCTTTTCCTTCTCTTTCATGCCTTCCTTTGTCCAGGACCTCACTATTTCTCAAAACCCCTTAACTCATCTCCCTGTCTTCAATGAAGAAGTCCCTTAACCCACACCAGGCACTGAAATTAATCTCAGGTGAATCTGTGCAGTATTAAAATATAAATCCATTAAAAAAACCAAAACAATATAAAAATTCTGGAAGGCAGATGAATTTCTAACTACAGAAAAAATAGAATTTATAATGTGAATGCCAACACCTTCCACCATGCAAAACTACAGAAAAACCTTTTACCTATCAAAACAGAAAAATAAGAGGTAAGTAAAATAAAAAGGCAAAGGAGAGAATGGGGAAATAATTGAAGCAAATGTGATGCCAAATGGTTAACGTCTTTACCATATTAAAGCTCACTAGATCAGCTAAAAAGAAAAAGAAAGTCATTAACAGATGGAAAGAGAAAGATCATGAACAGAAAATACAGAGGAGAATAAGTAAAAACAGAAAACAAACAAATGCCAGCAAACAAGACAAACAGCATGGCCGACGCAGTGTAGTGGCTAAAGGCTCAAGAGGCAAACTCTGATCCCTGCTTGCTGGATGGGCGAGCCCAGGCGAGTTATTTAGCTTTTCTAAGCACCAAACCCTCATCTAAGCCTCAAATTCCTCATGGGTTGACAGAGGTTCCTAACAAGTGTTGTGAGAATTAAATGAAATAATGTACATATAGGCCTCAATACAGAAGCTGCACACAGGAAGTTTTCACTGAAGGTTGACTATAATTTTATTACAGAACAAAGTTTTAATGCCAACATCGCATACTATTAAATACACAATCAGACCGACACTATATTACATAGCTGTTGATGGTGTCAATTTGACAACTCTTCTGGGAAATCTATTCAGAAATATGTATGTGGAGCCTGAAAAGTGGTCCTACTCTTTGATTCCAGTTACCCCACTTCTGAAACTAGTACAGAAAAAGGCAAAAAGACACTTATGTGGATACATTGTAAATGACAATGTAAGTGGCTAACAGCCTATGAGAAACAGTACTAACACACAACATTTAAACAAAACAATAAGTGAAAAAGGAAAAAGTGCATGAATTTTATGATAACAACCATGAAAACAAATTTTATGAACTAAAACAAGTTAACAGTCAGAAGTGTGTACCTGTTTTTCACTTTTATTTTGCTTAACTTTACATAATGTGGTTAAATTTCTTTTGTAACTTAAAAGTATTTTAAAGGACATTTCCTCTCCTTCCTCTCCTCACATGTCACAGCACGTGCTGTGCTGCCATCTGACTTCTGCTTACAAGGCATCATTAAACCTTGAGAAACTCTTTCCTCTATTACTTTGGAAGTCTCCACAGTCCCTGAGGCCAGTTATCTCTCAGATCTGGAAGCTCTTTCTGGGTTTCCATTCCTCTCCACGCCTCTGAGCATGTGGTACCACTGACCCTCTTCAAGGAGAAATCCAGGGTTTCCTAACACTACACACTCTCAATGTTCTTCCTATTTCCCAAACACTCCTTTGTGGCTTCTTCCTCCTAAATGTAGATAACTCCCCCTTTCTGTCATGATTCTTCAAAGGTATTCACATTCTTTTTGGGGGAGCAGGGTCTCGCAAATACTGTCTGAAAGCGCTGCTTCCTTGCAATCCAGCAGGCTCTTACAGAGAAGGTTCCCTACTAAGCCTTGGTTCTCTCACTCACCAGGGCCCCGGCGTCGTCTCACTGGCTCCATGATCCAGGGAGCCTTCCCTTTCTCCAACACAGTGATCACATTTGGCCTCCGAAGAGAAAATCCTGCACACGGGAAGAAAACAGGAA
>PVKY010009869.1:0-12995 GCA_004027775.1 Bradypus variegatus
GATGGTGTGGGCTGCAAAGCAGAAGAGAAGAAGCTGGGATGGTACGGCGGTCAGGAGGGCAGCCCTAGCTAGTTGAACTTGGATTCGAGCCCAGGCTTCTGCACCTTGGGAGCTGGATGACCATGGGCCAATCACTTGACCTCTTTGGGCCTGTTCCTTCATTGGTGGGGTTAATAACATTACCTGCCTCATAGAGTTGTGGCAAGGAGTAAGTGAGAAAATGCAGATGTATCTCCTAGCACAGTGTTTATCACATGGTCTTTGAATGAATGAATGAATCAATGAATGGATGAGTGAATGAATGAATGGTGAGGGCTGGGGTCCCAGAGAATAAGGGGCATTTAAATTCTGCTTAGGAGTTTGGATGTGATACTGAGGGCACTGGGGAGGCACTGGGGTGTGTGTGTCTGTCTGTCTGTACTGGGGGCCTGTTTGGGTGGCAGGGTCTTCCAAGGTCCCGTCAGGCCTGCTGATGTCTCCATCTCCAGCCTCTCCCAGGTCTAGTCTGTTTTGTTCTGTTTCCCAGAGGAGAGGACCAATGTGGTGACAAAAACAATTTGAGAAGACAGGAAAGTGGAGGAGCATCTTCAATGACCTTGACCTCTCAGCACAGAAGACCTCAAGGTCATGACTCAGGTCTTAGACCTTTCATGCTCAATGAGCACCAATCATGTGCGAGTTCCTGGAGCACAGAAGGCTGGCTCCCACCAGCTGGCTGGCGAGATAGGATTCACACAGGAAGAGATGACTAAGGGCTAGGGGCAGAGATCAGGTTGAGCGTGGGGTGCAGGAACCATGTGGAATGGTCTCATAGGCAGAGTGGAGTCACTCAGGGTTGCTGGGGCAGTCAGGGAAGGCTTCATAAGGAAGGAGGCTTGGTGCTGAGTCACTCACTCATTCACGACGGCAGTGGCAATGGCCTGTCCACTCTGCACCATCCAACACGATGCAATGCCCTGGGACAAAGTTGGGCACTAGGCAACGCGGTCTTGGAGCTCATGGGCTTAGAGTCTACAGAGAAATGCAGGTTTCAAACAAGGGGGTGGGAGAGGGAAGGGTGTTGTGAAGAAAGGTTTAGGGGCTGGTGGGAATGCATAAAACAAAGGAAGGAGCTCTCTAAAAAGATGACATTTAAGCCAAGACTGAAGTCAGGCCAAGAGTGGGGAGCAGGGAGTTTCAGGCAGAGGGAAGAGCAGGTTAGACAGTTGGGGGGACAGACACATTGACTCAGAATGGGAGCCCCAGTGGCAAGGGAACAGAATGGGAGATGGACCAGGGGATAACACACCAACTACTGCACAAGCCTCATAAGGGAGCCATGTCCGGGATCTGGGACTCTATCCCAAGGGCACTGGAAAGCCATAAAAGTGACATTGCCAGATTCATGGCTTTTTCTGCCCTCCTGGCAGAGCAACGGGGCATGGATTGAAGGAGGCGAGTGGAGGCTGAGTCCAGCTGGGAGGCTGAGAGTCCAGTTTAAGAGCCCAGAGGAGAGATGATGGTAGCTCGGACCCTGGTGGTAGTGGCGGCAGTGAGAAGCAGGGGGCTTCAGAAGCTATTTGGAAGCGAGAATTGAAAAGGTTCTTGTTAGATTGGAGGCTGGGAGTCATCTAGGAGGGAAAAGTCAGCAGTGATGGTGCTGCTTAAGGAGACAGAATCACTGGAGCAGGATCTGGTTGGGGAAAAAAGATCCTGAGCCCAGTTTGGGGTATGCTGTGGCCACGGTGCATTCGAAATATCCAGGTAGAAAGTCCAGTTGGATATCCAGGGTGGGGCCCAGGGCTGGAGAAGGCAGGTGGAGCCCAGGGGGAAAGCGGGAGCAGTGAGGAAGGGAGTTCTGTGGCCTCTGCTGAGGACAGCTCTGAAGTCTGACGAGGTTCTTTGTCCATGCCGGGGCCCCTGGCACAATTCATTGCCTGTGCACGTACAGTGAAAGGACTAATGTGTGTTTAGTGCTTGCGAAGTGCCAGGTGGTCCCAGGTGCTTTAGATGCATATCTCACCAAATCCTCACAACCACCTCCAAGGTCATTACTGCCCCTCTCACAGATGGGGAAGCAGCGGCACAATGAAGTTAAAGATCTGCCCAAGATTGCCCAGGTGGTAAGTGACAGAGACCCACCCCCAGCTCTAGCCAAGTCTCTCATCTCAAGGAGAGTTACTGCCTCGTTAAGCCACATGGTGGACAGGGAGCACTGCCTTACTGCCTCGCATTGTGCTCTCCTAGGAAAGTTTAAGATTCTGGGGGTAGGCGTGGGCACCCCAAGCTCCAGCACTTACAGGGGGCAGGGCTTAAGGGATCACGTCCTGGGGAGGTCCCCACAGCTGCTGGGCACAGGCCCCAGCTGCTCCCAGACAGCCAGAGGGAGTGTCCCAGGGGATGGGGAGACCTCTCCCCAGTTGGGCTGTTTCTCCCGTCGGCTGTGTCCTCCCATCTTCCACCTCCTCCTGCCCTCCGCAGACTCCTGACACTGCAGAGCTGTCATGCCCGGCAGCAGATCAATCTCTCCATGTTCATCCGTTCACACTGCATTTATCCCTGAAGGTTGAAGCTTTCATTTCTGGGTGAGAAGAGAGGTGAGAGGACAGTCACTGCCATCCCCAGTCACAGATGACCCATGGACAATAGATACACCCACTGGCCTCTGGACCATGACAGATTCCGGGAGAGGGCTTGGGGCAGAAGGGCTTGTCTCTCTCTCTGCTGGGGTCCCCGAACTCTGGCTTCTGCCTCTTTTGGGGTTGGCTTGCTCATCCTCTCCTCTATTCTTGAGTCCTCTTGTATTGTTTTGGCCATTTGAGCCTTCTGCAAACATCTCTTTTCGGGGATTTAACGTTCTTTTCTGTCATATGAGGCAAATATTTACCTGTTCAGAAGAAAGATAAAGGTGAAGAGAGAAGGGGTGGTTTAGCTCAGAGCGAGAAGCACTGGAGAGCAGCACTGCAGAACCCCAAGATGGAGTGAGGGCACGGGGGCAGCTGGGGTGAGGCAGACGGAGGACTGGCTGGAACAAGAGAGATTTAGTTTGGGCCTCAGCTCCACCAGGCTGAGCAGGGAGATTTTGGAAATCACCTGACCCCTCTGTGCCTCAGTTTTCTTGTGTGAGAAATGGGGGCAGCAGCAGCAACGTGACGACTGATGTGATAAAGAAACAAGATGGGGTGGGCAGCTGGCAGAGAGAAGGCTGAAGGCTCATGGCAGCTGTGTTAGGTGGGTGACAAGGCGGTGACAGGGGCACTTCCTAAAGCCTGACCCGTTCCTGCCTGCTGGGTGCGTTCAAAGGAAGTGCTGTGTGGGTAGGGGGAAGCAGCCGAGCCCCCCTTCCCAGGTCTCACGTGCGAGGCTGGACCAATGCTGGAAGCACGTGAGATGAGGTGGGAGAGCAAATGGCTGCAAGCTCTGCTCTGGCTTCTTGTTTTGTCTCTGCGGTCCTTTCAGGATTCTCCTTTCCCTAGGATCCATGGAATACCAAGTCCTTAAACAGGGGGAGAGCCCTAAGCCTGGGTGGGGCTTGGCCAGGGATGGGGCCCACACAAGGGGTGGGTTGGGACCAACCATATAAAAATGGTGCCCCCTTTCCCATAGTCCCACGGTCTTGCTTTCATGCCACCATATTATCTTTCAGAAGGGCACCGCTTTCACAAGTGCTGGTGGGAACAGCCATACCCCCTTGACCCTTGACCAAGCCTCTGTCCAAAATGCCATGGGGAGATGTAAGCCCAAATGTCTTCTCTGACGAGGGGCGTCAAATTCCTCCTAATCGCCAAACCCACTGGACCTCTCTGGGGTGCTCAGACTCTGAAATGGTGGCGTTTCCCAGGTCACCACTCTGATCTTTCTCTCCTCCTTCCTGCCCTTTTCCCTTGGTGAGAAACAGCCACTTTACTTTTTATTTTTTAATTAAATTCAGTTTTATTGAGCTATATTCACATGCCATACAATCATTCATGGTGTACAATCATCCATGGTGTACAATCAACTGTTTACAGTACCATTATATAGTTATACATTCATCACTCCAATCTATTTTTGAAAATTTTCCTTATATCAGAAAAAATCAGAATAAGAATAAAAAATAAAGGTAAAAGAGAACACCCAAACCATGCCCCCTGACCCACCCTATTTTTCATTTAGTTTTTGTCCCCACTTTTCTACTCATCCATCCATATACTGGGTAAAGGAAGTGTGATCCACAAGGTTTTCACAATCACACTGTCACCCCTTGTAAGCTACACTGTTATACAACTGTCTTCAGGAGTACAGGCTACTTACTGGGTAGGAGTCTGATAGTTGCAGGTGTTTACTTCTAGCTATTGCCATCCATTAAAACCTAAAAAGGGTTATCTATACAGTGTGTGAGTGCCCACCAGAGTGACCTCGACTCCACTTGAAATCTCTCAGCCACTGAAACTTTGTTTCGTTTCGCATCCCCCTTTTGGTCAAGAAGATGTTCTCAAGCCCACGATGCCAGGTCCAGATTCATCCCTGGGAGTCATATGCTGCGTCGCCAGGAGACTTACACCCCTGGGTGTCAGGTCCCATGCAGGGGGGAGGGCAGTGAGTTCACCCACCGAGTCAGTCACTTTACTTGTAAAGTTTCAACTTCACTTGGAGGCCAAGCCTCCCAGCTCTCTAACTCTGCTTTCTTGCCTGAATGAGTCCACAGTATTTCCATGACCCTCTAAGTTCAAAAACCTCCAAACCAAACTCACCTCCAGCAAACGGGTGCCTGTTCCCCTAGTCCTCTGGCGGAGCTGTTAGCACCATCACTTACCCAGCCATCCACGCCAGAACAATGGCAGCCATCCTGGGTTCCTTCGCCCACACACCCTCGTCCTGCCACCCACCCAGCCAGTGCCCGAGCTCTGTGAGCTGCCGCGCTCCAGTGCCTCTTCTAGCCCTAGAATTTTACACAGTGTCTGGTCCATAATGGTCAACAAATATTTTTTGAATTAACAATTCCTGACCGGTTTAAATCCAAAGTACTCTTTCAGCTGGCAAGGCAGGCCTCCTCCATCCCGTCTCCTTCCATCTCTGATCTGGATTTCGACCTCCCTGGCCTTCCAGACATCATTCATTAGCCAGATCTACTTAATTAAAGGGATTTCTAACCACACGCGCCCTGTTGAAAGTCCTTCAATGGCACCCCGTTGCATATAGGATAAAATACTCCTTAATGAGGAATACTAAGTCCTTTATGTCATTGAACCAGATACTGGAAATGTTGGCTAAATGGAGGACGTCAGCTCCTGGTTGCCTACAAGCCATGTGGCCTTACCCCTGGGCCTTTGTCCGCATCGGCTGCCACGAACCTCCCCCTCCCCAACCTCTCCTGGCGCTGCCACGCGAGCCCCACATGGGGTGAGGTGCATGTCCCCTTCACTGCAGGATCCCCCTGCATTCCGATGGTCCCTTCCTGCATTTGTCTCTCTAGACCAACCGTTCTCAACCATTAGCGGATTTTGCCCCCAGGGGACAACTGACAGTGTCTGGAGACATTTTTGGATGTGACAACTGGATGGGGGTGGAAGGGAGCACTGGCATTAGTGATGGAAGCCAGGGCTGCTGTCACACACCCTGCAGTCCGTGGGGTCAGCCCTCCCCACAGAGAATGGGCCGGCTCCCAGTGTCGCCACTGCCGAGGCCAAGAACCCCCGGCCTGGTCTGTAAGCAGGGTGCGTCGCTCCGTCCCCACGCCCAGGGCCCAACACTGCACCCACCACGGTCCTAGAGAGAAATTCAACCACTTCTCCAGGCAGGAGGCCTGGGCTGCAAAGAAAGGCCCCTTGCTGTCCCCCATCCCCCCAAATCAGGCAGCCTGGAAGGAGGCGGAGGGTGGGGGGGAGAGCAGGAGCCCCGTCCTTCAGAGGGAAGCTCCCATCCTCCAGCAGCCAGGGCGGATGCAACCAATTTAGCTAACAAGTTGCCAGGGCTGGGAGAACGTTGCCAGACAATGAAATTGCCCTGCTTACCAACACTGTCTGCCAGGCTGATGAGACAAACAAGCCTGTTAATTTGGCCTGTAATGGCAGCTGAAAGGGGGGCAGTTTTTCCAAGGAAGAGGGGGCTGGGAGCTCCGTCCTGTTCCACCAGAGATGGGGCCCAGCCTGGGCTTTCTCAGTGTCTAGAGAGGAGGGATGGCTGCATCTCCCTGTGGCTGAAGCCCCAGGTGGCAGGGGGCCCCGGGCCTGAGAGGGCTGTGGGTCGCCCGTCTTTCAACCCAAGGCAGGGACAGACCTGCAGGCTCTCTTGGGGCCCCCCGTCTGCCCTGCCGGGCCCCTGGTAAAGACACTTAATGAGGGCCCCTTCAGGTTCCTCTCTCTCCGTCCCTCTCCTGCTCTCTAACCCTCGCTTTCTCAGAGCCTCTCCCCCCTGCTCTCCACATAGCCCTCGCCCCCCAGCGGGACACTGGCAGAGCAGTGTCCACCCATAGGCCTGGAGGAGTCGTCCCTCCTGGTCCCCTTGACGGGGTGTGCCGGCAGCCACGGCCCAGACCAGTTCCTCGGCTGCCAGGCCCTGCAGCCAAGGACACGGGCAGGCGTGGGGCCAGCCACGCTCGGGGGCCCCAGGAAGGCCTTGTGCCCGCTGGATGATGCCATGGCCTGGGTCACCGGCAGACTGCTGGGGAGGGATGGGCTCCCCAGCGCAGGAAGGAGAGCCCATTCCTTGGAGGCCTGCTGGTCACCAGGCAGTTGCCAGCCACACCGGTGTGCACCCCAGCAAAAGTGCACAGGGTCGGGGATACCCTGAGTCCCCAGTCACCAGCCCAAGCCCCTCCAGAGGACACAGGCTCACTCCCGATCACCACCATTGCCAGCTGTCACCTCCCCAGGCAGCTCCTCTCCACTCAGGGACTCACTCCTGAGTGAGCTGCCCCCTGGGCCACACCTAGCTACGCAGGCTTCTGTGACACTCTTTGGAAGCAGACCCGACCCCCATCCCCAGGCAAATTGGGGAAACCACATGGGTGCCAGCCGGCCCCCTTCACCCACCCCTGCGGGGCCCCACTGGCTTTTCCACCTCCTCCAGCCTGCCCTCTGGCTCTCTCAAGGAAGTGCCTCTCTCTGAGCCTCTGCCCCCAAAGAAGGGTCATTATTGCTAAGGCCTTTTCCCCCCATCTGTTGTGATTGTTTACACTCCGCTTGCTAATTAGAGACTAATTAGCTGGTGTGGAAATTCATCACTTTCCAAACACAACGTGGCAGCAGGAAGAGCAGAGTGAGCGGGCAACATCTGTACCTCTGCTCCCGGCCAAGGGCCCTCTGCTCCCTCCCCCCGCCGCTGCCTCTGCTCCTCCTCCTTCTTCACCTCCTCACCCTCCTCTTCCTCCCTCTCTTCCTCCAGGTTCCTGGAGGGCCTGGGACATCTACCCCTTGTATTCACGATCCCAGGATGGGGCAGCACGTGGCTCACAGTAAACACTCCACAAGCTCATGCTCGCGGGAGCGGACGGAGGGGGACAAGTCAAAGAGCAGATGCCACCGAGGTGTGCTGGGGAGGAAGGTGCACCCAGGGCAGTGGTCAGGAGAGGATCCGGGCCTCTCCAACGACTTTGGGTCACTAAGCAGAGGACACGGGTGGAGCAGGTGGAGGGAGGGAAGATGGACGGGCGGAGGAGGATGAAAGCAGCCAGAACGGGAGGGGAAAGGAAGACTGACTGAGGAAGAGCAAGGGGGAGGGCAGGCGGGAGCAGGGCTGGCAGTTGTGGCCAGGTGGCTCGGGGTGAAGAGGTGGGATTGCATCTTAGGAAAGCTCTTGGGCCACGGGCTGGCCTCGATGGAAGCCATCCATTTGCATGACAGTCCAGAAGTGCGGCGGGCCTGGGCTTGACCTCCTTCTTCTCATCTCAGGGAAAGCGGCTGCTATTGCCCAAGGCTCCCTTCTTCTAATTAGGCTGTGGGCAGCCGGGCCAAGGAACCAGCCCACTGCCCACCCCCCCGAATTTTCTGCATCCTCTAGGCCTCCCTGCAGGGAAAACTGACATCAGCCTGTGGCAGGCCAGGGTCTAAAGAGCCCGGGTCCAGGGAATCAGCTGGAGGATCCCCCAAGAGGCAAGCAGCCTCTGCAGCCCAGGCCTTGGGGAATGAGGTGGGGCTTGATGACTGGGGGTTTCTCCAGGGAAAATGGAGGGGAAAGAGTGAAATCTCATCTCTGCCCCTCTCCTACTGACATCACAGAAGACACTGCCAACCCCTACAGCCCTGGCCAGGGAACCAAATCTCACATCAGTTCAAAGCCCTCACCTGTGCATGCAGACAAGGGGCTTGCCCTCATTTGTATACAGGGTGCACAAGTGTCTCACCTGTGCCTTCCCCAGGACTGGGATTTCAGGAGTCACAACAGCCTGGGTTCAAATCCCCACTCTGCTGCTGCTTCTTGCTGTGTGGCTCAGGGTAAGCTGCATAACTTCTCTGAGCTTGTTGACTCATCTGCACAACGGGGTTGCCAACACCAACCTCATGGGGTTGTTGTTGGGACAAATGAGATGATAGTTTTGTCTTTGATGCCAGCACTTAGCACAGTGCCCGGAGCTCAGGGTGACTTGCATGGCTGGTGACGTGGGGCTCTGCAGCCGGCTGCCTCCTGGAGGTCATGGTCCGTCTCCATCCTCCCTGTTTTTCCTTGAAGGCAGTGGTGTGCTGGGTGTGCTGGTGAACATTTAATAACCAGCTCTCCTGAGGTGGGGAGTGGCGGGTGGTTTAGCCCTGATTTGCAGCACTTGCCAATTTCTGCGGTGTAAATACTCACAGCATGACTGGTTTCACATCAGTGAATGTGGAGTGGGAAGAGAGGCTGTTGGTCTGAGCAGACACCAGCTCCAGTGCAGAGGGGACAGCCTGCATCGGGGAGGGGAAGAAACCTCTCTCTCTGTGGGTGTGACTGGCAGGGGCAGACCAGGAGCCTGGCTCAGGCCACCTGCATCCTGGGATGCAAAGCTGCTTTGATCATAAGTGATACAAGTGGGCCTGCCCTGTGCAGCACGTGACAGTGGGCAGGGGTGGGGGGTGGCCGGGGGTGGTCTGTATCCTCTAGAGGACCATGCCCCCACCATGCTCTCTCTTCCTGATTCCCTCTCTCGCCCCCACACCTGTCCGACACTTTTCCTTTGGTCTTCTATACGTATTTTAAACTCTCACCGTGTCCCAGTGCTCTGCCCACCCTGGGCAACATCCCCATCCCTGCCCCACTGCATATGCAGACCCCATGGACCCACCCACACTGGTGCCTGCATCAGGCTCACTGGAGTGCTCATTAGAAAGCAGATATGCTGGGCCCCAACCCCACAGTGTCTGGTTCAGTAGGTTGTTGGGTGGGGGTCAAGAATCTGCATTTCTTACCAGTTTCCAGGTGATGCCAGTGCTGCTGGTCTAGGGGCCCCACTTTGAGGACCCCCGGACTGGAGGGAAAGACCACTGGACAGGGAGGCAGTTGTGATGGAGAGCAGGGTGGGCAGTGCTGGGTTGGGGAGGATGTGCTGTGTTCTGGATGGGTTCAGAGGCTCTTTTCCAAGCCGTGCCTTCTCGACGTTTCACCCCAACCCTTCACCGATCTGATTACGAGGCAGTCACAGCCCTAGGTGCTATAAGGCTCCCCCCTCACCTCTCTCCTCTCTAGGCTGTGCCCCCCACTTCTCTCTGTACCAGGGCAGGTGGGCGGGTGCCTTTTCAGGTGAGGGGAGAGCTGACCAGGTAGGCACAGAGACGCGGCTGGGGCTCTGGTGGTTGACCAGTGGGAGGCAGGAAGTGTCCCCAAACACACACGCTGACGAGGGGCTGCAGAACCGTTCACCACCACCTCCCCACCTTCCTCCTACCCACAGCCCACAGGGAAGCCGTCCCTGTGCAAGCAGGCAGAGGACTCAGCAGCACAAAACCCACTTCCACCTCACCCCCTCACCAGGGCAGGTGGACAGGAGTCCACTGGGATCTCTTTCGAGTTGGGGATGGGGGTAATTGGGGCCAAGCCCCACTTCTCCCTGGCATCCCCTCTCCCCCTTCCTGCTGACACTCTAATCTCCCAGGCCCCTGAGTAACCAATCCCCTAGTGGGATTCACAGCCCGGTCCCTGCACTTTGTCTACACAGTGGGCAGCGGGAACCCCCCTAACAGCTTCGAGGGCAGCTGTGGGGTGCAGGAGTGAAATGTGGGGTGCCGGGGCAGTGGCCCACCCTGAGGGCTTGAGGACAGCCAGGACGCATTTGTCAGTGGCCTCCTGGGATAGCAGGTGTGTGTGTGTGTATGTGTGCGTGTGTGTGCTCAGTTAAAACAGAGCCACAGAGAGTAATCCTTTTTTATGCAAAGAGATGATGGATTGTAAGCCCTGAGAAATCAAAGTTGAAACGCGGCCAGGCTCCTGGCCCGCTCCCTTCACCCACGCCAAATGGACACGACTGTTAACAAGGGACATGAATGCACAGGCCATCAAAGCAGATTTTCAATCTGTCGATTTTGGATTTTGTGGTGGGGCCTTCAGAACTCGATTTCTCACCTCCCCCTTCCACCTCAACTCTTGCCTCGTTGTCCTTCTGGTCTCCACTGTGCCCCTCCCCATGCTTTTATCTCCCCAAGTTGGATCCACTGACCCGACTCACAAGGGCTCCTTTTATATGCTCCAGATCTGATAATGGAGAGCAGGCAGAGGGGCAGGAGGGGGCAGCCCAGAGGAGGGAGAAGGAAGGGTGGAGGCTGGGGGGGCCTTGCTGCAGTGGGCAGAGGCCTTATCAATCCTTGGGACGGCAGGAGGTCAAGAAACCCAGCTGAGGTTGGGGAGAATGTCCCCAAGGCGGGGCGGGGGGCAGGGCAGGACCCCCCTCAATGAACCAATTCTATGGTACACCTTCCTTTCTGGTGCCCTACTTTGAAATCACTTGTTTTTTTTCTCTCTCTTTGTTGCCAGGACCCCTCACCCCCACCCCAAACCCAGGATGGGGAAGGGGGGACGCGTGAAGCTAGCTTGCGCTGCACGCACACCCTGGGCCTGGCACGCTGAGCCCATGCTCAGCAAACATGGCCCCGTTCGATCCTTCAGGATGGGAGGTTTCACCCCCATTCTGCAGGCAACAGGAGTGGGGACAAGTAACTTGCCTCCAAGCTGGTGCTCAGCAGGTACAGACCGTGTGCTCCCAGGCTGGTGGTTTTCAACCCCTGGGGCCTTGCAGGATGGGTGCTGCCTGGTGGGCCAGCACCCTCCTTGCCCGGGCAGAAATTTAGGGGCTCATGGAGCTGCGCCAGCCCCTGTTCTAGACAAGGCTACGTGGAAACGTGGCCAGTGGGTGACATGCTGCCTGGCTAGGCCTTCCCTGCCTGTCACTTGCCAAGCTTTGGTGTCTGGAGCCCACCCCAGTGCACCCCTCCTCACAGGGGACGTCTCTGCTGGACCCGAGGAACAGGAAACCGGTGCCCCCTACCACCCCAAAGACGAGGTACAGGCCCTGTTCTAAGAGCTTTGCATAAATGATGTCATCACACCTTGTAAAATAGGTGCTTGTGATTGTCCTCGTTTCACAGATGGGGAGACTGAGGCACAGAAAGGATACACAACTTCCCAATATCGTGCAGCTGATCTGGCCAGCCTGTCTGGTTCCTGAGTCTGTGCTGTAACAGCTCTGCTGGGGCTCCCTGTACCCCACACTTCCCATGATTGCCCCCTTGTCTCTCTCTGTCTCTTTTTAAAAGGATCACTTAGGAGTCATTTTTGCCAGAAACTGGGGCTTTGGGGCCCTAAATCAGGATTCTAGTTTTAAAACGTGCAAGGATAACTTTTTATAAATACGTAAATAAGTAAATGTACATGGGTGACATCTGAAAAGACAAATGACCAAAACCACCTTCTGACCTCCTGCTACAAGAATATCAAACAAGGTGAGGCCTGGGGCCACCCGGCCCGGCACCCGACCACCTGGGCACTCGGTGAGGGGCAGTGCCTGGGAAATACCATTATTCTTCCTTTGAAAGTGCCAGGCTCTGCCACATTAGAGTCTCGGAGAGGAGGAGGACAGGAAGGAACATTTATTGGGCGCTCAGTGTATGCCACGGCTGTCTTGTTTCCAATGTAAATGGCTGGGAGGACCCCCGGCTTTCTCCACTTTCCCGATGGGGGAGCTGAGTGGTGTGAAGTTTCCTGGCAGCTGCTCATCTCTCTGTGCCTTAACCCTCACAGGACTCAGTTTCCAATCCATCCTTTGCCATCCTGATCCCCGCTGCACACCCCAGGAGTGTTAGCTGAAGTAAAGGGACCCCATTCCCAAGAGGAAGGGGGTGGGTGACTTCAGGGCAAGGCCGGGGAGAGGACGGGTGGGGTGGCGGGCCCCCATCCCGCAGCAGCCAGGTGCTTCCCTGCCTCGATTCCTCTGGAGCTCCATCTCCAAAGAGGAGGAGAATCAGTTTAGGCTGAACCCCCTGCCCCACCCCACCCCAAAATCTCCCAAGGAACTAAGGAGAAGCCTTGGGGACATTTCCTTGTCGCTTGAAATTTGCCTGGCCATCACTCACTGGACAGGCTGAGCAGGCACCTTAAAGAGGAAAAACCACCGCAAACAGGAAGAGAGAGAAATCATTCGTTTGTCTTCAAAGGGAAGTGGAGTCTGGGAGGGGGAGGCAGCCCAGGGGGGCCTGGGCCGGGTCAGCGGGAAGGGAGAGAGATTAAACGCTCAACCGCACGCCAGCGCCCGCTCTGCTGAGCACAGCCAGAGAGGGTGGTGGGTGAGGGAGACGCAGAGTGGGGAGAGGGGAGAGGAGAAGCAGGAACTGGGAATTGGAGGGAGGCAAAGCAAGGCAGGAGCTCAGGCCTGGGATGGGAAATAGGGGGAAGCTTTGTAAAAGCAAATGAGGTAGCCCAGTTACGCAGCGTGTGGCTCAAGTGGGAGCAAGAGGGCTGAATGAATTCTGGCCCAGCCTTGATTTCCCCAGTAAGCCCTAAACCTGTATCCCCCACAGCCTTCCATCTCAGCAGGTGCGGCCTCTGTCCCCTAGTTGCCTGGGCCCACGTGGAGGCCC
>PVKY010009870.1:0-13018 GCA_004027775.1 Bradypus variegatus
GAACGTGAAACGGTCGGGGGGGGCCGAAGAGAGGTGGAGAGAGAGAGGGAGAGGGGACAGCGAGAGGCGGGCAGGCTCACAGCGGGAGAGGACAGCGAGGAGAGAAACAGAAAGCTGGTAATTAATCCACTTCGGTTCGGCGAAGGCGAGAGGGCGGGCGTGAAGGGGGAGGGAGTCGGAGGCGCGGAGCCGGGGGGGCCGGGAGGGAGCCGAGGGAAGGTGGCGGTAGAAGAGAGCGAGGGGCCGGGACCAGCGGCCGGAGAGGGGCGATGCGCGACAGAGAAGCCGAGGAAAGGCTGCGACGTCGGGGGCCGGGGGAGGGCGCGGACGAGGGCGGAGTGGAGGCGTCACCCGGGCCGCGGGCGCCCAGCTCGGTTTGGGCCGACGGAGCCCTCGGCCGTCGCGAGCCCGGGCCTCGGGGGAGGAGGCGGTGGCGGAGCGCCGGGGCCGCTCGGGGACGCGGCGTGGAGGGGGAGCGGCCGGCGGCTGCGCGCCAGGGGAGGGCCGGGTGGGGAGCGCGGGGGGATGACAACGCCGGCGGCCTGCAAGCCGGACTGCCTGCGGGGGGGACCGCCTCCTCCGGCGAAGCGGGGACAGGGGATTGAGGTAGATGGAGGAGGAGGCGGCGGGGGATCCGCAGGCCGGCGGAGCGCGGCCCCGCCGACGGCGCCCGGGACGGGGTCAGCAGCGCGGCGACGGACGGCGTCGAGGCGGGGCCGCCAGCCCAGATGGAGGCGCTGGCGGGCTGAGCGCGGGCGAGCGTGGGCCAGGAGGCGGGGGCGGCCGGAAGGGGGGACCGGGGGCCTGCCTGGCCTCACGCAGCTCCGCCGGAGAGCAGGCGAACTCCGGGCGCCAACGCCCGGCTCTTATAGCCGCGCCACCCCGCGGCGCGGCGCCCGCTCGGGCCCCTCTGGCCGTGCGCCCGCACCAATGGGCGCCCTCGGGGCCCTCGCCCCGCCCCCGGACCGCCCCCGCAACTCGAGCTGGCGGGGAGGGGGCGGCGCGGGCCGGGGGCCCCGGGACCTTGGAGGGGGGAGCCGCTGTGGGGGGGGCGAGGGGTGCGGGGCTGGATGGGGGCGGGGAGCGGCGGCGCGCAAGAGAAATGGAAAATAGGCCTTCTCAAGTGTTCAGGGTACCCCCCCCTCTGGTTTCTGGGGTGCCAAGGGCGCGCTCGTTCCGGCGCTGGGGACGCGGGGAGAGCCGGGACCGGCGGGGTCCCTGACCCAAGAGGCGGCAGGGATCTCCACGGCTGGACGCCCCGTCGGAGCCCGGACGCAGGTGGCTCGGCTCTGGGTCGGGAGCTGCAGGGGAGGGGGGTCCCCGGCGGCGGCGGAACGAGCAGCCCGCCACCTGCCTGAGCAGGCGCAGCCGTCGCCGCAGCCACACCTGGAGCCGCCGGAGCCCGAGCGCCCCCCGGTGCGCGGCGCGGAGGATTGAGGAGCGAGGCCGGAAACACTGCTCGAGTCCTACCTGCAGAGCCCAGCTCCCCGGGCGCGTCTAAGCAGCTCGCCTTCGGGGCCCACCCAAAATATCTGCATAGTGATTCCCGCGTCCTCAGTGCCTTGGACTTCCGTGGACGCGGGTTCGGCCTCGGGAGCTAGCACGAGAATTTGGGGGCCTGGGGAATCCATCTCCTGGAGAGTTCGGACGATGCAAAGAGGCGCTATGATTTTTGCCGACTCAAAACACCACACAGCCCGCGCGCCGCGCGCGCCAGGGAGCAGGGGCCGGAGCGGAAGCCCGCGCCCGCTCGCCCCTCGCTCTCGCCATCGATCACCTCGCCGCGCCTTCCCCGGAGCCCTCGTCCCGGCGGGCTGGAGGCGCCACGCGCTCTCCCCGGGATCGTGAGCTGTGCAGAAACCAGAGAGCGCAGCCCGAGTGAGCGCGGCCAAGGAGCCGCCAGCCTTCCCCCGGCTGCTGCGCCCCGCACGAGCCTCCTCCACGGGCGCCCGCGGCGAGCGCCAGCTCGGCGGCCCGGGGCCCGGCGGCCGGGGTGGAGGGCCCGGCGCGGGGTCGTGGAGGTGGTGGGGCGCGCGTGGCCGGCGCGTCTGGGGGCTCACCGCGAGGCTGGAGCGGAGGGTTGGTGCCCGAGGGACCCTGGCAACAGTGAGCCGGTGAGCGCTCTGCGGAGGTGGACGCTTCTGAAGGTGAGCAGGACCCCGGGGGCAGTCCCCGATGTCGGGGGCAACGCCCAGTCCGTTGGAAGACCCGGGGACAATGCCCAAATTTGGGGGAAACTGGGGGCATTGCCCATTCGTTTGCCTGGACGCGGGAGAAGCACTGCCCCAGTCCGGGTGGATACGCGCGGGGCCAAGTGGGTTTGGGGAACACGCAGAGAAATTTCCGAGATTCGCGGAACTCAGTGGCTTGGTAGGAGAAACGGATAGGCCCCAGCGCAGTGCCCGCCGAGCTGGGGCTGGGGCAACTGCTGCGGCTGCGGGGGCAATGCGCAAAGTCCAGGGAGGCGAGTCAGAGCTTCTTCTGATTTGCAGCGAGAGAATGAGTGTCCCCAAGCAGGGAGACAGAGGGCAGATCCTGCCAATATGAGGGGCTGTGGTTAGTGACTAAATTTGAGACTCCAGAAAAACCGAGTCGGGGTCTGGGCGGTCAGGGGAGTTGCTCCGTGTGGTGGAGATAGGGCGCTGGGTCAAAAATGGGGGGGAACCTGCATCTCAGTCAGCAGCTGGGGGAACCTACGGAACCCAGGTCCAATTTGTGGGTGTCTCGATGGAAATCTCCAGTGTTAAATTCAGGGGACCTAAGAGGCACACTGCCGAAGCTGGGGGGAGAAAACTGGGGGCACATTTTGGGGATCCAGGCAACTTCTTAGTGAGGTGGGGGCACACTTTAGGAATGCAAGCTCATGGCCTGAAAACTGAAAGTAACGACTGTGGCGGCTTCGGGGAAATACCTGTGTCCTTCAGAAGCCTACAAAGCGTTGCCTACATTTGGGGGGACACCGAGTGTGACCAGAACACTAGGGAGATGCAGAAAAATCAGTGTCCTTGTTCTATATTTTTATTTTTTAATTGGTTTATATTAGTTTCTTTTTTAGAGAACTAAAAAGAGATATTCTATATGTTTGCTTGGACAATGTCTGCATTTGGAGAACCCCAGCCAAACATGGTCCAGGCTTGGGGGAAGCAGGGAATTTGCTGAATGCAGATCCATTTCTAAATTGTAGGAAATCTGGTTAGTGACCGGGGAGATTGTAAGGCTCAGGCCTGTAATGCCTGGATTTGGGGAGTCCAAGAATATTTTTCTCTGCGCTTTGGAGACCTGTGGAACATAGCCTACATTTAGGGGTGCTCGGGACGGAGGTCATCAAGTCAGAGGCCCCATAAATCAATGTTCAAAAAAAGCTCACATTATGTAGACTGGAAAAGCTCAATTTGTCTGAGGGGACAGGAAAAAGGACCGCAATTTGGCGGCCCCAGGGAAATAACTTTTGAATCTAGGGGCCCAGGAAGAGCGCCCAGACTCCTCTGGGAATTTGGGGGGCAATATTCCAAGTTCTAGGGTGGGCAGGCTGTGGGACCTGGAGAATCAGCATCTAAAATCGGTGATACACAAAGGGTGAACAGTTTTGGGGGACCCGGGAAATGTCACTGAAATTCAGGGTGACCCAGAGACATGCATTTTTGTGACCCTAGGGAAATATTAAATGTGTTTTGGGGGGGCCCAGAGTGCAATGCCTAATAATATTCAAGGAACACCAGCATGTCCAAAAATGGGGGCACATGCGAAGGAACCAAAGACCCACATCTAAATTTGAGGAAAGCCAGATGCTGGTCAGGAAGCCGGGTGGACCCAGCAAATTGTTTTAACATTCAAAATGTTGCGATGCACAGAGAATGCTCAGAAAGCTTGGGGTCTCGTCACGCTCCAAGACAAAGCTTGGACTCCTCTAGAGACCCAAGAAATAAACTTTGTCCGAGGGGTTTGTTTTGTGGGTGGCATGACCCGGGGACGGTCCGCGAGGCTGTGGGCTGGAGGACCGTGTTTGACTTGGGGCGGGAGGCGGGGGGGGGGGCATGCAACCACCACGTTTACATATGAGCACCCTGTGGCGTGATGGCTCCATGAGGGTCAAGGACATGGAGAAGAGGGTCTGAATTTTCAGGGGCCTGATAGTGGCCAAGAAGTTTGTAGAGCCTCAGAAATAATTGCCCCAAATCTTTGTGGGGGGCGCGCGCGCGCGCACACACATACACACACACACACACACACTCCGTGAGTTTTGGGGACCAGAAATTATTCTCTAAATTTTAGGGGACCCAAGAAGTCACTGTAGCGATTATAATTCAGAAAAGGGCTCAGTGTACTTGGGGAGGCTGGGCATATAGCCTAAATTTGGGGGTAGACATAGGATATACTGTTCAAATTTAAGGGTTCCAGGAAAATTGCTCAATCCATTGTGAGCGGAGGAGACCTGGGATTCAACGTGTAACACTGAGGGAGCCCAGGTTTGTGGAACTCGGCAGTGAATGTCCAAAACTGTGGTGAACCAGGGAATGGGTGACAGCTTGTGAGACTGGAGTTAAAAGTGCAAAATTGTGGGAAGCAGGAAAAAAGCTGTCTTGTTTGGGGAAGCTGGGGGATAATGCATTCTGGGACTGAGGGTTTACGCTTAGATTTTAAGGGGCCCAGATTAGTGCGCTATAAATCTGTTGGGGGGGTATAAAACTATTGGGAACCGGGGAAAATGCCTGGTGAGTTTGGCCACATGGTCTGAATTTGGGGAGGCGGGTCGGGACCGGATGTATTTTGAGGTCCCCAGGCAGTAATGCCCAAGAAAACTCGCGTGACCCGAATGCTGACTGTTTTGGGGGGCTCCGGGAAGCAATGCTTACATTTGAAGGATCCTGGAAAAATAACGTGAGCCGTTTGAGGGCAGCAGGGAAGACTCGCTGTGGGTTGGAGCCCTGGGGGTTGAGAACCATTTGAAAGGAAGGCCCCTGGGCCCGGGAAGGAGCCCGCTGCCGGGTTCCGCGTCTGGCGTCCGGGGTCCTGCGCCCGCCCCGGGGGACAGCAGGCGCGGGGTGTGCAGCGGCGGCTCTGGGGAGGGAGGCGCGCCGGGCGCGCGGCGCGGGCAGGGAGCGGCGGGCTCCTCGGAGCGCACGCCCGGGTGCCATGTGGCTGCGCTTTTGCCTGCTCCGCCACGACAGCGCCTGGGTGGCGAGAGCCGGGGCCGAGCGCGCGACGAGGAGAGACCCGAGGGCGGCGCGCGACGGCGGGGCGCGGGCGGCGCGGCTCCTGGGGCACCCCGGGGCTCCAGCTGCCGCCGAGCAGGCCCTCGGGCTCCCCGCCGCCTCCGCGCCCCACGCCGTCCGCGCTGCGAGCCTAGGCGAAGCCGCTGCTGGCGGCCGCCGCAGGCAGGCTCGTCCCCGGCTCGGCTTGGGGACCCGGGAGCACCCCGGCTGCCACCCCCCGGGCGCCCCGGCGCTGCGCGCCCCGCGCGGGCTTTCGTCGGCCCCAGATAACGGGCGAAACCAGTTTTGTTCTGCTCAGCAGAAAAAGCAGAGGCCAAGGGTAAGAGAAGGAGAAAAGTGAGGGGAGTCTGAGGGAAGAGACGGGGGACCTGGCCCGCATAGTGCGGGGAGACGGGGATCTCCTTCGCTCTTGCAAAAAGAGTTTTCGTGAAAAGGCCCCCACCCTCCCCCTGGTGGGGGAAAGTCCCGTTTCTTAAGAACAAGTAAATGCACAGGCAGTTGGGCCCACGGTGCTGCGCCTGGGACAAGGTCACCCACGCGGAATTGGACAATGTTCCGGATGGGGGCTGCAGCTTTCGGGGGGCTGTGAGGTGGGGGCTGCTGGCAGAGGGGTGGCACTGTTTGGGGGTAGTGAAAGAGTGGGGATCCTGGGGCAAGTACCGTGGGGCATTGCTTGCCCCCATGGGCACCCCCCAAGGGGAGCCTGTGAGGCACTGCAGCTCAGCCCAGCCTTGCATGCCGGACAGGCAGGGGTTAATGAGGTCGGGCAGATATGGGGACCCAGGCAGGGCCAAGGCCTCTCCTTTGCATTGAATTAAATGGGAGATCCACCAACCATGAAAAACAGCCTGTTTTCCACCCCTTGAGTCCAAAGCACGTGGGGAATGTCCCCCCTGCAAATTCCAGTCCTCATCAATCACCCCCGTGTCCCATTCCAGGAACATCTGGCCAGTGCCCCCATAACCCCCCCCATCTTCTGCAGTCCCCAGTCCCCTGCTTTCTGGCCTGTGCTGGGCTGATTTGCCTGGAGGGGGTGGGTGAGGAGGGGGCCTCTGGCTGCGGAAAACAAGGGAGATTGGTGCTCTTTCCCCACTTCGGGGCAACTTGGTAAATTTGGGGTGGGGGGACAAAGAAAAGAGCCTGCCTGCAGGATCCTTGGTCTCTGGGGGCCCAGAGCAGAGGCAAACCCCTGTGGAAGATCCCTGCTGTGGGCAGACGGAAACATGGGGCCCTGCCTCACCAGTGCTGGGCTCTCCAGCCTTCCCCCGGGCTGCTTCCCCGGCAGGGGTGGGCAGGGCTGCTGGGGTGAGAGCCCCGTTTCAGAGTCCTTGCGTGCGCCTCACGGGGGGGTGGTCCCCTTGCTGCTTTCTGCCCAGCAGAGGCAGCTGCCCGAGAGCCCTGCCCCACGCGGTGCCCCCGCCAAGCCCCAGGACTTTGCAAGGTAGGAAGGAGGCCACCTCCGGTGCCCAAGGGTGGGGGTGGGGCTCTGCCAGGGCGGCAGGCGACAGGGGGCACACAGGCTTCTCCACCCCCATGGCGCTGTCCGCTGCGCCCCCGCCTTATTTAGTCAAAGGTGAGGTCACAGGGCCACCTTGAGGCTGGGGCAGATCTGGGTCATCCTCAGAGCACAAGCGGGCCACATCCCCAGCCAGGACCTGTGGTGTCTCTCTCTGCCCCCATCCTCTGCTTCCCGCTGGTTTCCAGCCCCCATGGCCGGGAGGAACCCGCCAGCGGCCCAAGGACGTCGTGGGACCAGGGCCTCCTCCAGCCCAGAGCTTCCCCGCAGGAACTGCGGCGCCGCCCTCCCCCACAACCTTTCCCAGCCCCGCAGCAGGGCCGGGCTCCTCTCTGGACCCGAAAGCCCAAATCCCAAAGGCAATAAACGCCCCCTCGGAGATTTGGACTCCCCCGCGGGGCCTGGTTGCCCTGCGCGCCGCGGGCTCCCCTCCGCAGCCTTTCTGCTTGCCGCCACCCCTCCCCCGGCTCGGGGGCTCCGGAGTGGCCGCTCCCCTCTCCCTGGGACAGAGCCTGGGATTTTGCAAACCGAGGGTCCCCGGAGCCCCTCTCCCCACTTCCCTGCAGGCTCCAGCCCCCCGCGGAAGTGCAGGCCGTGGGCTCAGCTCCGGGAAGGGGACACTGCGGGGTCAGCCCAGCCGGCCCGGGAGGCCACTGACCCACCGCCGCACCGAGCCCGGAGCCGCCGAGGCCCGACGGCCCCAAACCACCCAAAGCCTGTCCAGAGATCCCGGCGCTGTCGCGACACACCAAAAGTACGTCTGGACCCAGGTTGGGGATACCGGGAGAGGGCCTGGGTGGGTGTGCTTGGGAAAGACCCAGGCCGGGCGCCTTTTTCACCCCGAACTGGATTTAATGTTTAAACTTGAGATATCTTTAAAGAGAACATTCTGGGCCCCTCTCTGGGGTGGGCAGTTGGGCCTGGTGGGCCCACCTGTCGTGTCCCTCCCTGCGGGCTCTGCAGGGGTGGCCTCTGTGGCTGCAGGATCAGACCTGAGGACAGACCCACCCGCTCCTCACCTCTGATGCTCCCCAAGACCCCGGAGCACCCCTCTGTGGCAGGTCCCCCGTCCCCCCAGTACCTGACCAGTCAACCAGCCGGACCCCCGCACCGAGCTTGCTCTGGCCGAGTCCAAGGCAGCTGTGGCCGGGCGCCTTTCCAGCACGTTCCCCCCCAGCACACACAGGAAGCCCTGGCCTCCTGGACACAATGGCCTGACACAGGCCCTTGGAAAGCTTTTAGCTACTCGGAAGGCCCTACATCCTTCTGTCCAGCCTCCCCTTCTCTCCCCGTGAGGGCTTCTGGGACGTACTGAGGGTGCCCGCCGCAGCCCCACTGCCCATGGCACGGGACCCCTTTCCTCCTGCTCTCTGCCCACAGGAGGACTTTCCCTTCCACGGCTGCTTCCCCTTCTCCCTTTCTCAAACTCGGCCTCGCCTTGTCTCCCTTTCCTACCCCACCCCACCCGGCTCCCCCCATGGCCCTGTTCTTCCACTAGGAGCCCCCTCAGAAGCCCTGGGAGCCTGTGGAACACCTGCTCGGCCCACACCCGAGCCCCCCCACTGCAGAGGGCAGCCACGTGACTGGAAGCTTCGCCGGTCCCTCTGAGCCTGGGCACCGTGGCAAAGGGCGGCTCCGAATCTCTGCCTCAAGGGGCTTGAAGGACTGAAGGAAAGCAGGCCCTGCCCAGAGCCTGGCGCCCGCAGAGCCGGAGAGTGGGCGGGAGAGGACGGACGGACTGCCCGCCGTGCCCCTGGGCACGGGCACCACTCACCCTTCCTGGCCTGGCGCTGGTGGATGCCTCGGGGCTGCGCTCGCGGCTGTCCTGGCCTGCTGGGGCTCGGGCCGGGGGTCCGGCTGGGCCGGGGCTTGAGCCGGGTGAGATGGGGGTCCCAAAGCCACCTCCTCCTCCTCGAGGTCAGCAGTGACTCTCTGGCCCCTTGGGAAGAGCCAAAGGGTGTCCTGAGATGAGCTCTTCTGCAGTGAATCCCCCCAGGCTGGCGCCCAGTCCTCTCCCTGCCCCCTGGCTGTTGGGTGGGGGTCCCCAGGGCCACCCCTTCAGGATTGGGGCAGGGTCTCCCCCTCCTGTCCCGAGGGCTGCCCCCTTTTCCCTTTTCCAGAGTCCAGTGGAAGGAGGAAGTGGTGAGCAGTTTGCCTGAGCAGCTTCTGGGAAGGAAAGAGGCCTTTCTGTTGGAGGGACTGACCCCTTCCTGGCTGGCATGTGTTGGGGGGACTAGGGGGGCTGCACACACATGACCTGCCTTGGGGAGCTGCTGTACAAAATGGGAAAGCTCCCTTCCACTCCCCACAGGCACCCTGAGGTGAGGGCAAGGAGGGAGCTGGGCAAAACCCAGAGCCCAGGGGTCTGCATTGAGAGGGGAGCTGGGGAGGGGAGCAGCCTTGTTTGTGGACGGGGGAGCCTGGGCTCTGGGGTGGAGGAGAGAGAAGCTTTTTGTGTTCCTGGGAAACCACTCTGGCCCCACCGCACAGGTCTGTGGGCAGAGGGGACTGGGAGGGGGGCAAAGAAGAGCTGGGCACAGCTCTAGGAAGAATGAAGCTCTGCTTTGGAAATGCTAGTGGGGGCTGATGAGGGGGCATCACCCCTGTCCTCCCCTTACTCCCCTTCCCGGTTTGTTGGTGGGACTCTGGGGTGGGGGGAGGTGCAGGGAGTGGGGTGAGGGAAGCATTACTTTTTAAATGGTCTATTAAAAAAAACTGCTCCAAACTCTGGTTGCTCTGCATGGTTTGCTTTTGGTTGGGGGACGGGGGAGTGAGGGGAGGGGGTGGAAGGGTTACAGCAGGAGGAAACGTCTCACACAGAAGAGCCTCTGCCTGCGACATTTGCAAACCCCTGTGCAGTCCTCTGGGCAGAGCGGCCCGAGCCCCCCGCCCCCACGGCCGTCCCCTTCCCCACCGAGTTTCCTGCTTCCCCAGAGTTGAGGCTACTCTTGGGAAACTGGCCTGGGCCCTGGGCAGTCGCGGCCCTCACGCCTCTGGGGGGCCCTGCAGCAGCTGCCCCCAGCCCCCAGGCCACCCATCCGGGAGCGCTCGGAAAGCAGCTTTCCCCGTTCCTCGGAGGGGGCCATGTGAGCGGTGGAGACCCCCTGACCTGTCCTTCAGTTGCCACTCAGCCTGGGCAGCTCCCGGACGGTGGCAAAGAGGACTGGGGAGTCGCTGGTGCCCAGGGCCTCCAGTCAGGCAGGTGAGGAGGAGGAGGAGGTGGCTGAGGCTGTAGGCATGAAGGCACCTTTAGAGCATGCCTGGTCACCAAGCCCCCAGAAGTGGGCAGCTGCTCATGTGAAGCTAAAATGATGGCTTCTGTCCCGTACCTGCTGACCCCCCCAGGCCTTCCCTCCTCTCCTTCTACCATTTCTGCTCTCTCAGGACCCCTCGAGCCCCTCTGAATTTGGGGAGACTTGCTCCCTTGGGGTTCCTGGGCTACAGGAGCCCCTGGCTGTGGCATCTTCCTGTGCCAGGACACGATGCATTGGGGGGTGGGGTTGGCTCAGTCCTCACCCAGCGGAAGGCACCTGTGTTCACCTGTGGGCACGGGCAGAGGCCAGAAGCAGTCTTTGCTGGCTAGGGGCAGGGTGGGGGTGGAGTAGGCAGGGCTTCACAAGAGTGACACTTGGCAGTTAGTTACTTGACACCCTGGCATGTCAGTGGGTGTGGCATGGGTATATTGGGGGTGAGGAGTGAGGGGAGGATTCAGTGTCCAAAAATGGGCAGAAGAACTCTAGGTGCTCCCGGCATGGCTGCAGCACCGGGCACCTATGCCCATCCTTCACCGCACAGTCCCGAGGAAGGGACCCAGCTGGGACTTTCTCCTTCGCCAGTCACGTCTGACGTTTAATGGGCGGCACTAGACTCTAAGACTACAGCTGCAGATGGCAGGTGGCAATCGGGGAGCAGCTGTCCTGCTGTCAGGCCCTCCAGGGTGGCACGACTGGCCAGAGGCATAGCCTTTTTCGTCTGGCTGAAAGTCCAATTAAGGCGCACACTCAGAGCTGACAGCGGCTGGGGGAGGCTCGGACAGACCGATCTCACAGGGGAGCCTGAGGCCCTCGAATCGTCCCCTGCAGGGAGAGCGCGCGGCAGAGCAAGACTCGCCAAGAGGGAAAGACAAGTGAACTCAAGGCCAGCTGCCCCCACCCACCCTGCAGGCTCCCCAGCAGTGCCCGCCCTGTGGGCGCACGGGGCATTCACTCCTGCCCGTCCCACCAGCTCACTCACCCCAGCCCAGCCCACTCACCAGCCCGTGCTGGGACTGAACTCTCCCCTCTCCGTTTGTCTCTCAAGCCCTCCCATCCTTGGCTGGACAGAGAGGGCTTCCAGCAGGGAGAGCTGGGCTCTCAGCAGGGACGGGAGTCACACTTCAGGGGCATTCCAATCTGTCCTAAACAGGACACCACATGCCCCAGAGTCACCCCATTCTGAGGGAGGGCAACAGTGAGCTGTCTCACCTGGCCCTCGTGCCAGGAGGGATTCAGGGACAACACTAGTGGCCCTGAGCCAGGCCTGGGGCACATAGAGGGGACTTGGGCTTGGGGTGTGATTCTTGGCACAATGCAGCTTCAGGGCTCTGGGGGCTCTGTGGCTTGGAGGCCCCACAGCTGTACACTGCACCCCCCCCAGTGTCTGCTGTCTGGGTGTCACAGGGAGCTGCTGCCAGGGGAGACCCAGCTGGGACTGCCCACGCCAGAGGCAGAGTCAAGGAGGGTTGGAGGCTGGCCCCAAGCCCGATGAGGGGTGTCTGCTAGAGTACACCCAGGGGGCATCCCTGCATTGACGGCTCCACCAGGGAAGGGGCTGAAAGGAATGTAGGCTGCAGCCCACAAATCAGAATCCTGGAAGTGGGGGTATCCCCTACTCCCAAAACAGAGTGTCTCAGATCTGAGGTCTACGCTAGGCTGCATTCGCACCCTTGGCCTGGCCCGGAAGGGCTCACGCCACTCCAAGGCTGTTAGGTCACCCAAATCTCTCCTGAGGATGTTTAGGCAAGAGGAGAGCAGGGAAAGGGGCCCGGGTGGGGAGGGAGGGTACGTGGGGGACCAGCTGAGTCATGGTACCACCAAGGCAGGGCTGGAGACGTTGGGGGTTGGCAAGTTGGGGTGGAGGGCTGTGCCCCCCAGCACTGCATTCCAAACACCTAAAGGGGGCCATGGCCTAGAGGTGACGCCGAGCAGGAAGAGGGACCACAGAAAAGACACAAGTTGGGGTGCAGGGGTAAGGGGCAGCTCACGGCAAAGCTCTCCTCACCCACCGGCTGTCAGGCCTCTGCCGGGCCCCAGGACCTCCACCCGGAGAGCCTCCAGCTCTGGGTCTGCTCTGCTCGGCCCTTTCGCGGCCTCGTGCTGACACCTGGTGGCTATTTCTAGAGTTTCAGTGGCTCAGCCCAAAGATTTTATGCCTTGCAATTTGGGGCACCTCGTGGGAGCCCTGGGGCAGAGCCGGGATATTTCCCCTTGCAGGGAAGAAGGGCCCCCCTCTGTGGCCTTGGGTACGGGTGGGCTCTGGGCCTTTGCCCTTGGATCTGAGTCTCTTCTCTGCCTCCCTGATGGCATTCCAGGCCTGGAGGGGGCCTGGGGAATCCCCCCGTTTGGGGCGCTCACCCACCCCAGGGGTACATGGCTGCAGTGGGTGCCCAGTGCCAAAGACAGCCTGACACGGCTCGCTGAAGCACCGTTCTGCTCTGAGAATTGAAGTGAACTCTTTTACTTTGTATTAAAGTAAAAGCAGGTATATTCCTGAGAGGCCCTGGTGAGAACATTGGGGCCCCGTGTCCAATGTGGCAGCCCCCCGGCCCTCCTGCCCCAGGACCTCAGGCCCGTCCTGTCTGGGACGCCCGGCTCCCCAAACCCGGCACAAGCCTGACATCTTGTGGTCACTCAGGAGAATTGCAGCCACAGAGAGACCCTCGCTTTCTTAGAAAGCTCTCGGGAAGACACACTTCAGCAAAACTAAACCTGAGAGAAGAGGGGCCACGACCCCCTAAGCCCCATCCTGAGTGCACCAGCTTTGTCCCTGAGAACTTGGACCGTCTGGACCTACCTGTGCCACAGGGAAGACCCCACCCCTCCGGGGACAGCACAAAACCTCCTGCAGAGGCTGCAGGTCTCAGCCCAGGGAGCCAGGGGATCCCAGGTGCTGGGGGCTCGGGGGCTGATCTGTACCTCTCAGATGGCTGTGAGTCCAGACGGGAGAAGAACGAGGGGGGAGCCACTGGGGGCCGACTGCCCATCACCAGCCGCCTGGCCTCGGGCAGCTACTCCCCCCGGGCAGCTACTTC
>PVKY010009871.1:0-13019 GCA_004027775.1 Bradypus variegatus
CATTCTATAGGTGACCTCTGTGAACTGCCTTCTACATGAAGGGCAAAATCTTGGGAAAGTGAGTCCCTCAGGCCACCACTGGACAGATTAGACCAGAAGTATGTGCTACCAGTATGTGCACAAGGGTTACTCTGCTCCCTCCAGAACCAGGACCAGGTGTCCGCACTGGGATCACTGGCCACTTCAGGGGCCCACAAGATCCCCTGCTTTTAAGTAGCTTTTGTCTTGATTGGTGCTCACCCTGTTACTGCATTCCTTTTTTTTTTTTTAGTGAAGTGTTGTTTATAACTGTGAAAAGATGTAACTAGTCAAAATGTCCAATAGAGGATTTAATAAATTATGGCTCAGCCATACAATAGAATAAACCAATAGAAATTATGTAGAAGTTAAAAGCAGGTTACAAAACAGTATGCATATGAGTTCATTTTTATAAAAATATACATATTTAGCAAAGTAAAAGGACAAATGATATTTATGAAAATATTAATTGGTTATTTCAACATAGTAGGATGATGATTTGCTGACCACCACCACCACTACCCCACTGCCCCCTTGTTGTTTTGGCCTATTTGAATTTTCTATAATAAAGATTATTTTTTAAATGGGGGCTGGAGGTGGTGAGGGAAGGTATCAACCTCAGATTAGCACAAATACATCCCTAAAGTCTCCTTCTGGCAAACTAAATGTATCTGTTCAGCCAGTATCTTGGAAATTGCTTCTACCTTATAAATTTGAGCGTCCTTCAAAGATGGCATTCACTCAAGCTTACTTTTAGGCAAACTACACAAAAGCAATTGTTGACACTAAAATAAAAAAACTCAAGTTAATTATCACCAAAAAAGAACAGATGAAAAAATACAAATCCTTACTTTAAAAAAGAAGCAACCCAAGTACATACTACTTAATTATACAAAGTTACATTATGTAAATTTAGTTTATTGCAAAGATCAAGACAGCACACTAGAAGTTGGCGTCTTCTATTTCACACCATTCGTAGCACTCACTCTGTTCTTCTTTTCATTCACTCACCCATGCAAACAGTCTGTATATATAATGTCTGATGTTTCTTGGTTCCGTAGTAAAATAAGAAACTTGACATTTCAATTAAAAAGGTAAAATGAGGACATTTACCATCAGACTGTAAAACTTCTCTTCTGGAAGAGGATACTATAGTATTTGAAATTGAAATATGCTTTGAAAAAAAATCGTATACAAAATGAAAGGGGCACCTTTCAAGAGCACTAGGATTACATTCAACTTAAGTGAATTCAGTACTCATAATAATGTAACTAAAAAGCAAATCTAGTCTTAACAAAAAGCTCCAATAACTAAGACTATTTTAACAGGCACAACAAACAGTGTAAACACTGTTAACGGGCACCAAGTTTAATAGGGCAAACAATATTTGCTTCTGTATTCACACTTAATTTTTCAATTACATTTTTTTAAATGGTGCTGCTTAAGCTATGAATGTTTTACAAAAATTTTTTTTTAATTTTAATAAATACATCAAAAGCTAAAACTCTAGCTAGGTTTTCATGCAAGTTATTATATAACCAAGACAAACTCAAATTTATAATAAAGGCAACTTGCATTCAAAATGAACTCTACCCTTATATTTTATTAAAAGGGCAAACATCATGAATTAAGCCAGCTGTTTACTTGAATTACAAAAGTAACATGATTCAATATGAAAATAAACTGTCTACAAATCTCTGACAGTAATAAATCACAACATACAATGCATACAGGACTCAAACAGAGCAACAAACTCTCATACAAAACTAAAATATTTTAATACCTTTAAAATCCAAATTTTTCATTAAAATCATTCATGATAAAGATTCTCAAGTCAGAATTAACACCTCAATTAGTCAAGCATCAGGAAGCTACATTACAGCTATTTAATATACAAAGAGACATCTTTCCAACCATTTTCTTCTAATGTCTCTGTTCCAGAACTGTACAGCCTCTTCTGCTTCTCTACACTCCCTATTCCATCATTTCTTCAGATCATGGAAACTGAATTTGTTGAACACTGGAAATCTGTTGATATGACTTGTATAAACCGTAACATTTTGTTGGTGACCATCTGCAGTTATTAAGCCAGTTGGTAACTGGTTAGTAAATGCCTCCTCCGTAAGCTCTTCACTTAACCCATCTGTAGCTGTGACCGTTCCAATTCCTTTCTCTCCTTTCATAGCTTCTCTGAATTTCTGAAGGTATAATTTCAGAGGTTCTACGTAACTGTCAAATCCTAAGGTAGACATGGCAAAGAGAATATCCTCTCCACTGATTGTCTTCCGTTTCTCTTGATGGCATCTTTCACTTGCTTCAGACGTTATAAAGCTGATAAACTCACACATTCTTGAACACATTCTTTGGCATCTTTTGCAATCTTTCCTGTTTGAGGTATGGCATTTTTCATTATCCTTGCCACATTCGCAATTGGAAGATATGTATCTTGTTCTCCGGAGCTTTCTTTTGAGCCATTTGTGTCTTCATGATCATTCATGCTGCCCTCGGTATCATCGTGAGGCTGCATAACATAATGACTTCCTCCAATATGGTCTGCAGAAATTCCTAGTCGGGAAGCATCTGTCGTAGAACTGTCACCACCCACTGTCATGAAATACCGTCAGAATGTATTGCGGGTGGTGCTTGGGAACACCTCTCTAAAAAGATGTCTGGTCTTGGCTCCGTTTCAGCCTTCGGGGCAACTCCAGGGACCGCAGGCCGCCAGATGGCTGCATTCTTGACGCGTGAGCCGGGCTGCGGGGAGACCAAGTTCATTCCTTCCTCCCAGGGACCTCGCTTCCTCCCCGCAGAGGCACCAGGGTGGCCCCGGCCCCACGGCCAGGACGACCTGTCAGCACCGCGTGTGCGGGGCACCCCCCGACTCGCCGCGCGTCCCCCAGGCCGCCGACCCCGCGCCCAACGCCTCCTCCCGCCCGCCGGCCGCGCGGTGCCCGGGATGCCGCGGGGAGACAAGGCGGCTGGGCCCCTTCACGCTCCGCGGACGGGAGGGCGGAGGGGCGCTCTCCCGGGGACCCCCGCGCGGTGGTCCAGGCCGTGGGGGCGCCTTCGCCCGGGACGCCGCGGCGGGGTCGGGGCCAGAGTCCCGGGCCGGGTCCCCCGCGTCCTCGGCCGGCTCCCCACACAGAACGGAGCCGGCCCCGGGCGCCGCCAAGAGGGGGGCCCGACAGCACCTCGGCGCCCCCTCCTCGGCCTCCAGCCCGGAGCCCAGCGGCGAGCCCGGCGCCGGGACTGCTGCATTCCTTTTAACTACTTTCTGTAGCTGTGAGAAAGACGTTTCTTGCTGGTTGTTCAAAGCTTCTGTAGGGCCGCAGAACCCTAAAGCACCTCACTTCGCCATCTGGATCACGGTGGGCTTTTCAGATTGTCTTGTGAGGCAGCCACGACTACCTTTCTTTCCTTGCTACTTGGAAAACTTGTAATTCCTAGAAATGAACAGAATAGGGAGGAGGACTGGCCATGAAGCACTGCCCTGGCAGGCATGGTTCAAACGAGTTAGGAGGCTTGAGGAGGGGTAGTGAAGGGAGACCACAGATGACAGCGTGGCTGGGTCATCACAGTTGAGCAGGGCAGTGGCTGTGGTAGAGAACTGGCCCTCGTTACAGAGATCCCAGCCCTGCAGAGGAGGGCAGACGGGGTGCTGAATTCCTCAAGTTTGGGGTTGACAGTGCTCTGCTTTTTTTCCTTTAAACCAGTCAGGTATTTCACCTATCTTAAAAACAGTCTTGTAGAAGAAGGATCTTGTTCACCTCCTAGACCTAAAACACACTGCTGTGAAAACTTGCATCCAGGATGCAAAAATGATCCTTATTATCCTGAATGAATATTGAGATTATCTAACACCACTTCTCAAGTTTAATACAGCTATGGAAAAGTTTTGGTAATGGGATGGTGTGTGGTGGTGGCACAACATCGCGAAGGTAATTAACACCACTAAATTGTACACGTGAAAGTGGTTAAAATGGGAAATGTTATATTGGGTGTATGTTACTGCAATAAAATTTAAAAAATCATCATCACTGATTCTCAACCCTATAAGCATATTAGACTCATCTGATAGGGTGACCAACTCAAAAAAGGAAAGAAAAGAAAATGCCACTATCTCTGTGTCCAGGACCATACTCCTCTCAATGCTTATAAGAACTCTTACGATATGATTATTTTTCCCCTATTGTACACATAGCTGAGGTCAAAATTCCCCAAACAGCAAACGAAGCTTTGGCTGCAGTAGGTAAGTCTCTAATCACTTTTTTCCCCTTAGAAAAACCACCATTTCTGTACTACCCAAGAGCAAGAGTTTCTGTTTAGAGCAAGGATCAGCAAACTATGGTCCCGAGACCAAATCTGGCTATTGCCTATTTTAGTAAATAAAGTTCTAGTGGAACACAGCCACCATTCATGGAATTATTTACTTCTGCTTTTATCCTTCAACTCATGCAGCGTTGAGCAAGAAAGGACGATCAGCAAAGCTGAAAACATTTACTAAGAGAAAGGTTGCTGACTTTTGCCCTAGAGTGAAACTTGTGCAGAGCAGTAGCAAGGGGAGGACAATGGACCTTTCGTAGGGGTGGAGAGGTGGTGCATAGTTCTGGAATGTACACGTGTTTGAGCACTTGGGAAGGCAGGGGGAAGGGGAGGGGGATCATTGTAGATACATACAGGGGACCTGATGGAGCAGTCCATAAAATTTAAGAATAGCTGATTAACAGGACCATCCTCTTTCCATCTACTTAACCCTTGCAAATTCAGCTTGAAAATTACATCCCTCAGGAAGCCTTTTCCAGGCACCAACTGTGCATTGCCAGTGCCTGTTTCAGATTCATCAGTGTTCCAGTTGTGGCACAGATGACTAGTTGCCACATGTTTCTTCTCCTTCTTCCTTGGCAAAAGACCACCCAGTGGGCACATGGCCTCCCAGAATAAGAATTGCACTTTCCAGCTTCCCTTGCTGCTACATGTGGCCGTGAGACTTCATTCTGATCAACAAGAAATAAGCAGTCAGTGTGTAACAGCTCTCAGGAAGATGTTTCCGGACAACCGGCATGTGCTCTTCTGTCCCTTTCCTTCCCTTTTTCCTTTCTGTTGATTGAAATATGCCAAGTGTTAGCTAGAACTCCAACCTCCATCTTTGTGCTAAACATGGTAGAACAGCAAGGTGGGAGTCTGGGTTCCTGTGGTAGCAAAGCCACCACATCCAGTCTGGTTACCCATATACTCCTCTGCCTAAGAGAGAAATGTTGCATTTAAAACACTATTTGTTGCTGTTATGCATGCCCACTTTTATAATTCAGTAGGTCATGTAACACCCAGTTCCTGGTGAATATTTTGGGACACAATTCACTTTGTGTCCCATGGTCAGGCATTCAGTAACATTAAAATGGCTCAGTACCCAAAGTAATTTGGACAGAGAATAAAAATACATGTGCAGGGCCTCCCTGAGGAACTGGGGGAAAATGCAGAGGTGTTGGGCTTCCTCACCTGGATTGTTGCTCATGTTCTCACAAACATTGAGGACTGATGGTTTGATGTGCTGAGCCCTCTATCATGGGACTTGCCCTTATGAAGCTTGTGACTGCAAAAGGAGAGGCTGAACCTGCTTATAATTGTATCTAAGAGTCTCCCCGAGTGCCTCTTTGTTGCTCAGATGTGGCCCTCTCAGTCTAGCTAAGCCAACTTGGTGGGCTAACTCACTGGCCTCCCCCCTACATGGGACCTGACTCCCAGGGGTGTAAATCTCCCTGGCAACGTGGGATATGATTCCCGGGGATGTACCTAGACCTGGCATCATGAGATGGAGAACATCTTCTTGACCAAAAGGGAGATGCAAAATGAAATGAAATAAAGCTTCAGTGGCTGAGAGATTCCAAATGGAGCTGAGAGGTCACTCTGGTGGGCATTCTTATGCACTATATAGATAACCCTTTCTGGGTTTTAATACATTGGAATAGCTAGAAATAAATACCTGGAACTATCAAACTGCAACCCAGTAGCTTTGATTCTTAAAGATGATTGTACAGCCATGTAGCTTACAAGGGGTGACAGTGTGATGTGAAAGCCTTGTGGATCACATTCCCTTTATCCAGTGTATGGATGGATGAGTAGAAAAATGGGGACAAAAAACTAAATGAAAAATAGGGTGGAAGTTGGGATGTTTTGGGTGTTCTTTAATTTTTTATTCATATTTTCACTTTTTCTGGTATAAGGAAAATGTTCAAGAAATAGATTGGGGTGATGAATATACAACTATATGATAGTACTGTGAATAACTGATTATACACTTTGGATGATTGTATGGTATGTGAATATATCTCAATAAAATTGAATTTAAAAAAATTAAGAAACACTATTTTTTTTTCCCCTTATTGCGTGCCGCTGTGTTTCTCTCTCCCATGGCTTACTCCACCCCAACTCCCATCAGTAAACTCCTGGAGGGTGCTTCAAAATAATAGATGGCAGTTACACCACAAGGAGGCTTCCACGTCCTTCATAACACACCTCCAAATCCTGTGTTCCTGTTTTGTATGAGCTTTTTGTAAGGCTAAGCATAACAGAAGTAAGAATATAGCCCAAAGAGGCAGAGAGTCAATTACTTGTAAGAACCCCTGGGAAAAGGTTTTAAACCATATTTCAATCATTCCATTTTCTTTTAATGTCACACTCAACACATGGGTCTAACACAAAAACTTTAATAACAAGCACATTATGAACTACCTACCCCCAAATAAAGATTTTAAAAATAGGGTTAAATAAGTTCTAAACTAACAGTGTGTGAAATACTAACACATCTAATATTTCTTCATTCTTGAGAAAACCTGGAAGAAAAATTGCAATTTCAAGGGAAGGTACACCACTTCTGGTGTTAAACTCTAATAGCTTTCTTAGGTTTATAGCAAATAGTCTGGCTTTAAGTCAGGCATGTCTCCAGTGACCTGGAAGATGGTCTTTTCTGTCATAACTTTACACTTAGGAAAAAAAAATTTACATGAATTATGACTACACAAAAAAAGTTTAAAACCTAAATGAGTCCAACTCCTGCTAAGACCGTGAATTTCAGGAGACAAGAATGCTCAGTAATCATCCTCATCATGCATGTCCACCATCACGGCAGAGCCGTCACTGTCCAGCGTCACCCGGTCGGCAATCAGAGTTCTCAGCATCTCTACGTTTACACACAAGCGTTTCACTCTGGGCAAAGCAAAGAGTCTTTCCAGGGGCACGTAAAACTTATTTCCAACACAGAAGGGTTTGGGAGCCTTTTCCACATTGTCCTTTTCCAACAGAGAAAGTTCTGGTTCATGGCATTTGAAGGGGGCCTCCGAGTAGCCAGTGTCTTCTGGCATATCCCCACGGTGCCCATCACCCTGCGGCTTCAGACTCTGCAAGTGCTCCCTCCTCATGCCGTAGACTTCAGGAACCACTTCATTCAGCACCGCACCCTGGCGGTACTTTTTTTGCTGTAAACTTGGATATGTGACTGTATAAACCTGAAGGGAGCAACCACAAAAAAAAACAAAAAAACTAAACCAGTCAGGTTTTTGCCACGTAAGAGCTACACATACCTACTGGATATATGTCAAACCTCACTGATCTTAAACGCCCCCATTATAATGTGAGTCTAACAACTGACATTTAGACATTATCTGATTATCTCCCATTATCTCCCAGCCAACTTTCAACCAAATCACACTAACCCAATATTCCTACTTGTTATTAGATTAAAAAAAAAATGTTAAGGAAAAAGGTTCAGTTAACTAAAAGGGAAAACTTGTGTTTTCACCACATCTCCTTAAACTCCAAGAATCTGAGGAGCTTGGAGGATCAGTTATAACAATAGGTTCCTGAGTCAGGCTTGGGAGAACTGCAACTGCCTTTCCTCGTTCCTGCTGCTAACCCCAACAGGCTGCAAACATAGTTGCTGCTGGCACAAACAAGCTCAGAAGTCTTCTTGAGAAGATTCCAGCCGAAGATCATTCTCTGTGATATGTTCTGAGACTAGGCAAAAGGCCAGGCATTCTCAAGGGTCACCATAAGACCAACCAAAACCACCGTCATGGGACCTGAAGGATTCCCCTGGGTCAACTTCAAAAAAGGTCCTTTATACATGTGTCTCTACTAGCTACCACATAAAGAATACTCACGACTTTATAAACATGTTCATGTTCAATGTGCTGCTCTGAAACACATGGTTCATCTGCCTTTGCTGGATTTTTCCTGAAGATCCCTATCTGGGTACAGTATCCAACATTTTCAGCTCCAGCTGGTGGTTTCCCCAGGCCAGTAAACTCGACTGAGTAATTGTAGAGATTTGCCACATCTAAAGCCCTGAAGTCAAAACAACGTGAGAAATCATTTTTTTTTCCTAAACTTAGAGCTATTATTAAATAAGCAACAATGTTCAATGAACTTAAACACTTCTAAGTTGTCAATTCCTCCACCATCCCATAATGGCACACCACTGGGGTTACTGGATTTCTGTGAGCATTGAAGCAATGACAGTGTCCATTTCCAAATAACTGTATGAATATGGAGAAAAGAAAAGTTATGGGGCAAGGTGTGTGGGACCACAAAGGCTATAACCCCAACTACCTATTGGGGTTTGGAATTAAGCCAAAAACATGACCATCTGTTGGCCTGGGGGTGCCTCTGGACAGAGGCACATTGCTGACCCTCACAGCTCTGCACTTTCCTTCTGTTTGGTTTCTTGCCTTCACACCAACTCTCCAGATGGCTTCATATAAAAGGTATCTGGTGCCCACATACCCTTTCCACACTTGCCTGCCTGTGAGACTTGGGGGGATAAAACAAGCTCTTCATTTCTACTCTGCCCCAATGCAGACAGGTTCCTTTGTTAATCTTGGCATAAAGCAGATTGCAAAAGGAAGATGAATTAGAAAAGCTAATTTATTGAAACAAATTTTAAAATAATTTCGGTAATATATACGTATCAAGATTTACTTCCTAGTATTTTAAATTCTCCCCAAAACAAAAACAAAAACAAAAACAAAAGCCATTATGAACTTACCAGGTCTGAAACTGTATTCTGTTCCACTCAAATTTGTGATCTGAATCTCTCAAGGTCACTGCTGGAAACAGGGGATTGAATTCAGAGTTTGGAGTGCTGATGACAATCATGGCTGGAGAGAAGAACCCAAATACCACTTCTGGAAATTTGGCCAGATCTTTTGCTTCCAAATGTTCTATTCTAAAGTGGTTAATGGGAAAGATACAATAATATAGCTTTTCCAGCAAGTATTTTCCAAATTAAAGTAGCAAAACAAATTATTTCACTGCACTGTTTTCTCCCTTCTTTGATCTTCTCAAATGACCTGAAAATAACCACTCATCATTGCATCCTCCCCCAGCCCCCCACCCATGGCGCTTGTATTCTCACCAGTAATATAGGTATATGAACATGTGCTCTACGGTATGATGCACCAAGAAGGACATATCACTTCAATGGTATTCATGTCAAAAATGCATACCCTGAATCTTATCATGAGGACATAGACAAATCCAGGTTGAGACACACTCTGCAAAATAATTAGCAAAGTATTCTTCAAAATATCATAGGCAAATGAAACAATGAAAGACTTGTTCCAGAAAATAGAGATATAACAACTAAATGCAACATGTAATCCTGGATTGAAACCTGAACTAAGAATTTAAAAGAAGGTCATTACTGGACTAATTAACCAATAGACTGTGGATCAGATAATAGTACTGAATCAATCTTAAATCTGCTGATAAAGATAACTGTACTGTGCCTACATAAGAAAAAGTCTTGTCCTCAGGGGAAAAAAGTACTGAAATACTTAAGCAGTAAAGAGGGATGATGTCTCCAACTTACTCTCAAATGTTTCAGATAAAAAATATATACATACATACACATACAAAGAGCAAGCAAGAGAGAAAGCATATGGGGCCAAATCAGAGAATCTGGGTAAAAGGTATAATGAGAGGACTTGTACTATTTGTGTCACTATTGTGTAAATTTGCAATTATATAAAAATTAAAAGTTACAAACAAAAATGAGGTCTCACAAAATCTTGCTGACATCCCATCTAAGTCAACGTACCCTAAAGAAACCAGACTTCCACAAGTGCACCACAGGGTCCTAGCTTCCAATCGATTCAAAAGCACGCTAGGAACACTTTGAATAAGATGTGAGTCCCTGGCTGCAGGGACATCTGTTACCACAACACTCACGGGCCTCTCTCTGCTTCCCCATTCACCCCAACCCCAGAGAGCAAGATAAAGAACTGGGCTTGCATATCTTCAGCCCACTCCTTCCTCTCAGGCTCTGTCTGTGTTGTTCTCCTGCCTGCTGGGGTCTGCTTGCAGCCCTGGGGGAAGCTTACCAGTAAATACCCAGCTCCCTGTTGGGGAGACCTGTGGTTTCCCAGCCCCTGTGTGCAGACAGATAAGACCACCTAATTCTGGTATATAGTATCAAGAAGCCCACAGCTGCTGTTCACCCAAGCTATGTTTCCCAATAAGCTTATCGGTAATAAAGTTGATATTTTGATTGCCATCTGCCTTTTTCCTATCTCAGTCTGTGCCAACTTGAATAAAGAGGAATTATTAATTATGTCTACTAAAGCTCCAAAACATAAAAGGGCAAGTGGAGACTGCCCGGTAATGAAGGACCCACACCAGGTCTGAGTCACCAAAACCAACCTTGAGGAAGGAGGCATTCCTGCATTCAAGGTTAAAGGCAGAACTGCAGAACCAAAAGGCTAGTTTTGACAGAAGACTTGCCTGTGACAACTGCAGTAAATGTCATCAGAAACCTCGCAGAGAACCATCCTGAACAGAGCACAGGGCTAAACAGTGTGGGAAGATGGGAGGAGGATTGGCAGGCCCCAGCCGTGCTGAGGAGCTTTGCTGTGGTGACTTCAGACAATTGTGGCTCTACAGACAGGACTAATTTTAAAAAAATAACATGGTCAACTGTGAGAACTTTAGTTCTTATGGGAGTAGTACCAGATAATATCGGAGGATTTACTCCATGCCAGGAAGTGCTTACATATCTTCCTGATGAATTCTTACTACCACCCTAAGAGATATGTAGTGTCGTTAAAGCTATAATGGAGGAAAATGGAGAGCACCAAGGAAGAATCAGAGGCATGAAAATGGACAGGATCCTGGAATCCGAGGCAATTCACATGTCAGGAGAACACCCTGGGGAGTCCTCTCCAACCAGGCCTGCTCTGCTGGCCCCATCTGCACATGGTCAGGTGATACCTAGACTCAATCACAAATCCCCTTAGGGTCCCTTCTACTAGACCTTCTTTTCTTTTCAAGACAAGCTTATTGATAAGACTCCATTTAAATACGTCTAGGAATCCAGGTGTTCACTAGAAAAGCCAAGCAGGCAGCGAATGCAGGCCTACGAGAGGGAGGGAGCACAGACTGCCAGTTGGCTCTAGGGGACCCAAGAACCTAGACGGGGGTGCCAGACAATCTGACTTCAATAGAAGCAAGAAAACTGGGTTCTGTGAAAGCTCCCAATTTTAAAAACTGTGAGCAACTAATTCAAAACTTTAAGCATAAAAATGCCCATATTAAAATATTTAGGAAATTTTTATATTTTTCTAACAAAATCACAGACCTAACAAAATCTACCTGGCCCCATAGCCAGGCCAAGGGTCATTAACTGCATTTCAGCCTTTGGTCTGTGTCTGTAAAGCTTCCTGCACTGTATCACTCTTTCACCAACCTTTTAGACCTCAAGGCTTTGCTGACAGCATTCTTGTTGCTGTAACAAGGATAACATTTGTGAAGTATTAACCAATGTTCTTCTGTTATCCCCTCCAATAACATCCTCTTAGAGGCCTCCTATCTCCACTGCTGAGCCATTCCTCCCTCCCAAATGCCACCTTTGTAGCAAAGAGGACCAAGCTTCCTAGGTCCGAAAAGAAGCAGGAGTCTTGAATTTCCAGGCTCCCCACACTTTAGAGACAAAGAAGTATTTCTACACTACAAAACGTATCTTGTAACATATCAACAGCCAGGTCTGATGGACCAGATCACAGAACTACTTCCTCAGTATAGGGAGGGTCTCCATGGTGCTGAGTGCCCTTGAGAAGAGTGAAGAAGCAACAGGCAGTAGTTTCTGGTCAGAAAAGAAGAAAGCCCTTATCTGGCCTGGGGACACAGGATGAAAGTTAAGAGAGAAGGGTTGAGGTGTGACATGTCATTCCTTTCCTGGCCAAAGTCCCAAAGGGAGAAGTGTTTTCAATGGGATTAGGGGACACCTATGAAGACTTCTGCTCCCCTTGCCATGAGACTCTAAGAAAAGGAAATCCAGATAAATAGAGGGGAGGAAATCAAGAATTGGAGTCAAAGCAAAACACACACACACTTATCATATGACCCAGTAATCCTACTCACTGATACTCACGCAAGTGGTATAAAACTTACAGTCACACAAAAACCTGTACGTGAATGTTTGTAAGAGTTCTATTCATAATAATCCCAGATGGAAACCAACCAAAAATCCCTCAATGGGTGAACAGATAAACTGCAGTACATCCACGCAGTGGAATACTACTCAGCAATGGACAGACACAAACTACTGACATACTCAAGAACTTCGATGAGTCTCAAAGGCATTCGCTAAGTGAAAGAAGCTGATCTCAAAAAGTCACATACCATATGATTTCATTATTGTGGTATTACTGAAGAGACCAAAATATAGTGATAAGGAACAGATCAGTGAGGTCCAGGAGTTAATTTCACTGTGTGTTATTTAAAAAAAAAAACAACTTCTATAAGTAGAGCTAAAAACTAAATGACAAATTTGAGAGAAAATGTCTGCATTCCCTATCATAGTTAAAGGACTGATTCCTGACATATAAAGAAACCATGCAATCAATAAGAAAAATATCAACAATCCAATAGAAAAATGCATCAAGGATACATACAGTCCCAAGAATAAACACCAAATGGCTCAAGCATTTGAAAAGGTGTTCATTCTCACA
>PVKY010009872.1:0-13023 GCA_004027775.1 Bradypus variegatus
GGCAGGGAAGGGACTGAAGGAAGGTTCTTTGGTGACACCTGAGGCCCTGCCGCATGGAGAAGCCCTCTGGGGTCAGAGTGGCGCACTGGTGCATGCATGAGCGAGCAGGGGGACACACAAAGACTGTGAGGTTTGAGGGAGCAAGAGGAGTGACAGACAGGGGAAGATGCTGCTGAGAGTGTGCTAAGCCCCTCGCAAGGCTTGGTCCCTAAACTGGGGAGCAACGGGATTGCCATGTTAGGCCAGCATGTGCCCTGCAGCCCCCAGGGCTGGAGGCAGGAGTGGTCACAGGACGTGGGGAGTGTGCTTCAGGGCCTGCAGGGTACCCCCCCACACACACACATACCCCTCCACTTTACTCCCTTCTACTTGGATACAGCAGAGACCTCGCATCCTCTGGGAAACTGTCGCGTACCCACATCCTGAGGTCTCTGCTCTTTCCTTGTCTGCTCCCCTTCACCCCTCTCCTCAGATGGACACTGAGCTTCTTGTGGGCGAAGGCTGTGCTTGGTTTCCAGCTAAAGCCCGGCACTCAGAAGTAATTGTTGAAGAAACACATTTCCTGCTCATGTGAGGTTCAGATTTTGAGCCGCAGGAGAGCAGAGAAAGGAGCCGCTAACCCTGGCTTGGAGATCAAGGAGGTTTCTTAGAAAAGGTAGTTGGAGTCTTTTGAGATCATTTTTATTTCCTACCCCAGGGGTATAATCATGGTAAAGAAGGACTAAGATGATAAGAGCTAAAACAAATAGAGCCCTTCACTCTCTAAGCCCTCTACATGGATTAATTTATTTAATCCTCACAAACCCAAGAAGAGTACTGTTGTATCCCTATTTCACAGATGAGAAAACTGAGGCAAAGAGGATAAATAACATTCCTCAGGTCAAATAGCTAGTAAAGGGTGGAGCTGGGAAATAGACACAGGCACTCCGGTTTCAGGGCTGCCCTCTTATGGATGCCCAAAGGACAGAAGAGGCTGGTTAGGGAGGGATATTATGTTTTACAGAAGGATGGTTGTATTCAGAGGTATTTGGGTCTCAATACCTCAAGGTATTTGGGGTCTAAAGCATATTTGGAAATAAAAAGTATTTCTTCTTTTACAGCTGACTTGTGTTTATCTATCCTTCAGATCCCTTGTGGAAATAAGATACTAGGTGCATTTCTCTGCCTTGGATACCTCATTCTGGGGACCAGGACCCCAGGCCCTTTTCACTCCTGGCCCCTTCCCATGTGGTACATAGACAGCAAAAATCTATAAGCCTGAACCTATACCCCACCTCCTCTTCCTCACACACAGATAAGCTACCCTCTTCCTCTACCCCAGACACCTACACACGGAGCCATCTGCCCTTGTCATATCTCCATCCACACCTCCCCTGACCCGTGTGCCGACCCATGTGATCTCACACACGCAGGTACGCGTGGAACTGCTGCATGCACACCCTGTGTTCCCAGATATCCCACACACATCCACATGGGCACATGTACAAGTCCTCCACACACCCACCAGCCCATGTACACACTGACAAGGGGCCAACTACCCCCACACAGAGGTACCAGCTCCCAGAGGCTCACCCCCATCAGAGGCAGCAAGGAGGAAGCCACGAAGCCGGGTGTCGAGTCTGGAAGGGCATTTGGAGACTGCCTCATGCTCAGAGTCAATGGTTTTCAGGAGTCAGAAGATTAAGGAGAGAGATCAAACCCTTCACCCCTTTGGGCTGTGAGGACAGCCAGGGGCCAGGCAGCCAGGCCCTGGGGCTGGGGGCTTTGGTGCAGTGGAGCTGTTCAATTGTCATGGCTGAGAAGATGGCAACTCCAAGAAACCATGCCAACACCAGATTCTGGCAAGGAGTTGAGAAAGGTTTCCTGGAGTTACTGAGAGGAGCAAATAGAATAGGAGGGAGGATTCTAGTGTGCATACCTTCATTTAACCAATATATGCCCGCCATGTCCTGCCAGTGTGGAGATACAACAGTGAACCAAACAGACCTGACCCTGCTTCAAAAAGCTTATAGTCTGGTGGGTAGGACTGGAGAGGTGATGGTGGTGATAATAGCAGTTATTAAACCTTTGCAGTATACCAGAATTCTCTTACCACTTTCACATCTGTTAATCCATTGAATCCCCATGACAACCCATAAGGAAAGTACTAAGAGAATACCCATTTTGCAGATGGTGAAACTGAAGCTCAGAGAGGCTAGGTCATTTGTCCAAGTTTTCACAGCTCATACATGAAGGAGACAGTATTTAAACCAGGCACTCAGAGAGCCCATGCTACTAACCAAGATTTGATGATGCTGCTGACAAAGGGGATGGATGCCACCTCCCATTTTGCCATCACACTTTAAAGTTTGTGAATCATCCTGGACATACGTTTCTTTGCTCATTTGGACCTCACTGGCAGTCCTCTGAGGTGGATCTCATTATTCCCATTTTACAGATGAGGAGACTGGAGATCAAAATGTTTAAATAATGTGTTTTCTACTAGACAGGTAGTAGATAAAACAGTAGAACTCATGGCCAGCACTTGTGGGTCCAGACAGCATGGTACCGTTTCTGAGCACACCAGGCCACTCACCTCCTCTTCCTGGGCCTCAGTTTCTCCATCTGTACAACAGGCAGAACCATGCCTGCTCCCCGCTGATTTCCAGAGAACATGGCAGCTCCTGACTCAGCATGCCGCTGAGTCATCGGAGAAGGTGGCCAGTTTCGGGAACATGCCAGATGAACCGTATTGGAAATAAAAACAGTAGCTCGAGCGAGGTGAGATCTTCACCACATTTTATCCCAGGAGAGAGGTGGGCTCTGGACTTCCGGCCTGTGCGGGAAGGTGGCCTCCGGGATCCCACAGGCCTGGGTTCAGATTTTGCCCTGAATCTTAGTAGTTTCATCCTTGGAGCAGTCACCAGACTTTTCCGCGTCTTGAGCAGGGCAACGGCTGCCTCCCCGGGCTGCCGAGCGGATCCGCGAACTAACGTGTGTGGAGCACCCGGCAGAGGAAGCGCGCGCAGCCGGGCAGTCATTTAAAATTGCCTCCATTATTTTTGTCTTCAGTCCTGGAAGCACTGGTGCTTGAGGGGATAGCAGGACTGCGTCCTGAACTTCCTCCTGGCACCTAACCCAGCTGCCTTTCGAAGAAGGCCTTCTCCACGCCTGACGTGGCCCCAGCTCCGGGACTAGTCGTACCCTGACCCCTAGGGGCTCGCAGGCGGCGCGCACACGCCAGCCCAGCCTCCGCGCGCCCCGCGGGGGAGCTGCAGCTTCCCCCCCCCCGGAGCTTCCTGCCCACCCGCTGGGCCCTGGGCACCCCCCCAAGGAGGGCGAACGCATCCGGAACATATGGAGAAGGGGTTACTCCGCAGCCCCCTGACTCATCACACCGCTGAATAATCGGAGAAGGTGACTGATTTAGGGAACGTGCCAATTGGATATCAGGGCCTGATCACTGGAACGCAGCTCCCAGGGGAAGAGAAAATGAAAAATATGACTAAACTGTCCTCCCACACGGGCTGTCATTAAAACAGTGCTTGGTATGTCACAGATATTTTTGCTTCATCTCCAAATAATTTGTTCTTCCAGCTTAAAATTTTTTTAATTTAATTTTTATTACCCCTTCCTCCACGTCCCCATTTGGTGTGCACTTTGCTTTGTGAGGCCAAGGAAAGGTAAAATGTGTGTCTTTGTTGCCCAAGGACCTCTCCTGACCCTCAAAGTAAACCAGGTAACCCCCAAGGCAGTCTGAGCCACAGCTGAGGCAGAATCATCCCTCCTCCTTCCTCCTCCTCTCCCTCTCCACTCTTCCTCCTTCCCTTCCATCCTCCTTCTTTCTTCTTTCCTCTCCTCCCCCTCACTCATCTTCCTCTTCCCCATTCCTTTCCCGTTCTGTCCTCCTCTCTTTGCTTCCCCTCATCTTCCCCTCCCACTTCTTCCCCCTCCATCCTTCTTCCCCCATCCTTCTCCTTCCTCCATCTCCCCTCCCCACCCCCTCCACTTCTTCCCCCTGCTGCCACTGCCCTCATTCCAGCTCCTGCCCTGTGTCTCCCAAGAACCCCAGGTCCTGTGTGGGTCCCCTGCTCCATCACACTGCTGAGGGGTCTCTTTGTGTACTTTTTAGGAGAAAGAAATCCTCAGAAAGGGCAGGCAGACACAGGCCCAGAGCCCTGCATCGCAGGCCAGAGAAGGATCTCTCTGCCAGTACACACAGGACCTGGGTGCTTCCTCGATGGGTGATCCCGGAGCAGACCTGAGCTCCACCAGCTATGCCAGGGCAGCCTCCACCACCCCCGCTAGAAGCTTCCACTTTGCTAGCGGTACAGCCCTGTCTGGTAATTGTCATTCTGCCATCTCTAACTCCTGGGAAGAAGGCAATCAGTAGCTATTACATGCCAGGTACTGTGCTAGGAGCTGGAGGTGGAGCCATAAATAAGACCGAGTTCCTACTCTTACATTCTGATGTTGGGTGGTTAGGCAGGGAGGATAAACAAAGGCTTAAACAAATAAACACCCAAATGACTAAGATAACTTTAGAGTCCTGCAAAGTGCTGTGAAGGACATAGGTAGGCTAATAGAGAAGGACAGCTTTAGCCAGGGTGATCTTGAAAGACCTCTCAGGAAAGTGATGGAGGAGGCCCTGACATGAAGGAGTTAGTTCTGCAAAGATGTAAGGGGAGAGTGTTCCAGGTGGAAAGAGAACACACAGCACAGCAAAGGCCCTGAGCTCAGAATGAACTTGGCATGTTCGAAAGGCAGGAGGAAGGCCCAGGAGGCTGGAGCAGAGTGATCAAGTAGGGGAGCAAGAAGGGAGATGCAGTTGAAAGGCAGCCAGGGACCAGACCAGGAGGCCCTCCCGGGCCATGGGGTGGCATTTGGGATGTATTCTAAATGTAATGGAAAGTCTTCAGAGGGTTCGAAACAACAGAACGATATGATCTGATTTGTGCTTTAAAAAAAGCTAACTTTCCCATGCAAAGGATGGATTGTGGGAAGCAGGAGGGGAGAAGAAAGCCCAGTGAGGAGGCTGATTGCCAAAGTCTGAGTGATGGAGGCTTAGACCCAGCTCCCATGGCCTGACCTCTCTCCTGGGCTGCAGGGAGCATGGTCAAAACTGAACTTTTGTTTCCCACCTCCTCAAATCCAACCTGAACACACACCCCTGCCAAGTAAATAGCACCACCATTGGCCCAGTTGTCCAAGCCAAAAACTGAGGAGTTACCAGTGAGTGCGCTCTCTCGCACGTGCGCTCTCTCTCTCTTTCTCTCTCTCTCTCTCTCTATCTCTATCTCTATCTCTATCTATCTCTCTCTCCCTCTCTCCCTCTCTCCCTCTCTCCTACCTCCAGTTGCCTTTACATGCAGCCTTACCCAAGCCCGACCACTTCTCACTGTGACCCTGACTACAGCAGCCTCTAGTTCTTTGAGCCCTGGGATGTTCCCCTCTGACGGGGATGGGGTTTGCTCAGCTCTACTAACTCTTTTCTCATCTCCCGAAGGGAAGGGATGGATCATGCTGCCCCCACCCTGCGCCTTGCCCTGGGAGACCCTAAACAGCTCGAGGCATAGGGTAGGGGCCTGAGAAGCACTTGTTGAGTTTCCTAGCCTGCTTTTGCTATAGAAATGACTTTATTTGCCTGCGGCCTCCTTAAGGATGTAAGGGATTTTTAAATTATCACACTATCACCCCTACACACACCTTGTTTCTCCAGCCTCACCTCCACAGCCTGCTCCCTGCACAGTCTGAGCTTCCTGCGGGGAAATGGGCTCCTGCCTCCCCCTGAACACCTCCTGGGGGGCTTCCCCTCCCAGTCCCTGGCAAACTTCAGATGCCCCAGTTCAAATGTGACCTTCTCTGCAAAATGTTCCCAGACCCCACATCTCCTTCCCAGAGCCCTGCCAGGCAGAGTTCCTACTCTGTTCTCAGAAGGGAAGTACCTTGCATGGCCCTGCTCACACTGGGTTGTAGTGATTTACCTGCCTGCCTGTTTCCTGTCGAGGACCATGAGCTCCCAGAGGGCAGGACTATCTTTTTCACTGTCTTTGTGTCCACAGCCATCTCAGACCAGAGCAGCTGCTCAAAAAGTGTCCATTGACATAGACCCTCCTTTTTGTCCTTTCACGTTTGCAGATCTCAGGATCACCATTCAGGCTAAGCCCTGAACAAAACTTGCCTCCTCCAGGAAGCCTTCTTTGATTTCAGCCAGATGCTTTGCTGTGTCCTTTCAGCACTTGGGCTCCTCTGTTTGAATCCCACACCTCCTAGAATGTTGTTTTGAGAATGTCTTCATGCCTGCTTCCCTTTTGTTCATTCATTGGTTCAGTAGATATTATCATTCAGCCTCAGCTCCAATGTTGGAGGCCTTCCCTGCTTGCCATGCTAGAGGAGCCCCCACCTACCCACTCTATTACATTACCCATATTTATTCTCTGTGTGGTACTACTTTACCTTTTATTTATATGTTTACTTGTTTCTTGTCTGTCTTCCCAAATAGAATATAAGTTCTAGGAAGCAGGGCCTGGCCTGTCACGTTCATGGCTGCCTTCCGAGTGCCCAGCCCAGCTCCTGGCACATGGGCAGGCACTCGGGGATTATTTTTTGAGCAAATGGCTGTTGAGCTCTTACTGTGCATAAGTTGTTGCTCTAGGTACCATGGGAGATACCAACAAGACATGGCTCTGCCCTTGGAAAGCAAACCATCGGCCTGAGGTCTCAAGAGTCACACCTTGGAAAGTGAATTGATACAGCAGGTGCTGTTAGAGTCAGACCAGGGTGAGCCTGGAGCCGGGGTGGCCGGGCCAGGCTTCACGGAGGGCATGAGAACCGAGGTGGGCTTTCCACCCTTGCTCTCACCCCCGGGCCACTGCCTGTTTCTCCTTCACTTGAAACACCATTGCTCCACCCCCTTCAGAACACTGCCAGCAGTGGTTTGTTCTTCAGGTTCCAGGTGCTTCTTCTCCGGGAAGCTTTTCCCTGCCAACCCCCCACCCCCATGCCCAAGGCTGTGGGACCCTGTACTACCCTCTCTTGTAAAGCTCATTGCACAGCTTCAGAATTGCCTTTTTTTAAAATCCTCTCCACACTTCTCCCCCCACCCCCCAAACACACCCTTGAGAAGTGACTAAATGAGGGCAGGGATGGCATCTGATTCACCTCCCATTCCACAGACCCTAAGACAATTCCTGGAACATAGAAACGTAGTCCTGAGAAAGTGTGGGTAGAATAAACGAAGAAGGATGCTTATCTCCCTGGCAGACAAGGAGCTCCCTAAGTACAGATGCTAATTCATTTGTTCATTCAGCAAATATTTATTGAGCACTTGCTATGTACCAGACAATTTTCTAGGCTCAGGTCATACAACTGTAAACAAGACAGACAAAAATCCCCACTTTTGGTTGGGGGACAATCAAAACAAAACCATAAGTAACAAATAAGAAGGTCATCAATGTGATGGAGACCCATAAAGCAGAGAAGGGGGAAAGGAGTGTGGGGGTTGTGTAGGAGGTTGGTCGGGGACAGCCTCCCTGAGAAGGTGCCTGCCCAGACGCCCTGGGGGAGGAGAGCCGTGTGGCACTAGGTCCCTACCCCTCTTGCCATTCAAAGACGTCCCTCCAGCAAGTCTCCCCTCTCTCTTCTGCATCATCAAATTCTCCCTCTCTAATGGAACATTCCCATTGATATACAAACACTGGGACTTCTTAAAATACCTTCTTTTTTTTTTTACCCCACTTGCCCGCTAACAAACCGTCTCCATTTCTTTGCTTCTCTTTGCAGCAAAACTCCTTGAAAGGACTGTCTGATTCATCTCCTCCCATTCTTTCTTTTTTTTTCTTCTTAATTTGATAAACATTTATTGTGTTGCCCAAGTGCCTGGTACGATTCTAAGTGCTTTACAAGTGCTAACTGATTTAATCCTCCTAATTAGGACACTGAGGCAAAGAGAAGTTAAATAACTTGCCTACACTCACTGAGCTGGTAAGTGACAGAGCCAGGATTTGAACCCCGGCAGGCGGGTGCCCAGACTGCGTGCTTGGTTGCTATGTTGCTCCACCTCTCGCTGCTAAGCTTCCTGAAACCCAGCCTGGTGCAGGGTTTCACCTGCACCACTTCCCTGAAATTCTTCTTGTCAACACCCCCCGTGACCTCCATGTTGCTAGGTCCTGTGGCCCTTTCTGATCCTTCTTCTCACCTGACGTCTCAACAGCATTTAACCCAGATGGCCACTCCCTCCTCCTTGACACAGTGTCTTCTCCCAGGCACCATGCTCTCCTGGTTCTTCTCCCACCCCACTGCTCACTCCCTATCAGTCTCCCTACTGGCTTCTCTCCTTCTCCCCAACCTCAGGGCTGGGCCCTTGATCCTCTTTTCTATCTACACTCACTCTCCCATCATCTCATCTAGTCTCATGGCTTTAAATAAGCTGCACGCTAAGACTCCAGATTTATAATTCATTTAGAAGAGCAGACTTCTCTCCCAAACTCCAGACTTACACGTCCGAGTTCTTAGCATCTCCACTTAGGTATCTAATAGACATCTCACATTCAGCATGTCCAGAACAGAATTTCTGATGTTCTCCCCTCATCCTGTCCCACCAAAACCTGCTCCACTCATATATCTTTACTGATAGGAAAGTCTGTCCTTCCAGGTGCTCAAGTCAAAAAACTTCGTGTCATCCTTGACCCCTCTGTTTATGTAACACCCACATCCAATCTGTCAGGACGTCCTGCGGGCTCTTCCTTCAGAGTACATCTAGCACCTGACCCATCTTACCATCCCCCCACTCCTGCCACCCTGTTCCAAGCCACCAGTATCTCTGGATTCCTATAATAGCCTCCTCGCTGGTCTCCCACTTATATCCTTGGGCCCCCTGGTAGACTCTCATCAGAGCAGCCAACGTCAACCTTTTAAAGCTCGAGTCAGATTGTGTCTCTCTTCTGCTTAAAACCCTCTGGGGGCTTCCATTTCACCCAGAGGCAAACCCCAAGGCCTCCCACAATCAGGACCCCATGGCCTCTTGGAGTTCACCACCTGCTACTCCCCTCTTTGACCCCTCCATGCCCCCACTCCACCCACTGCCCCTCAGAGTTCCAGGTGTGCCCCCACCTTAGGACTTGCCCTGGCTGTTCCCTCTGCCTGAAATGCTCACCCCAGAATTCCTCATGGCCAACTTCCTGGCCTGTCAAGTCTGTGCTCAGATGTCACTTTCTCAGTGAAGCCTGCCCTGAGCCCTACCCAGGCCTCCCTCTCCCCCTTCCTTTGCTCTGTGTTTCCCCAGAGCCCCTATTACTTTCTAACATACTATCCCTTCACTAGAATGTAATCTCCGCAGGAGCAGGCATCTTTGTTGGTTTGGTGATATTCTGGGAACCTAGGACAGAACCTGACACAAAACTGTTGCTCCGTAAACCCCTACTGAATGATTATTTGGTCAGAAGCATTCCACGGCAGTGGGGCCAGTGGGTGCCGAGGTCCCGTCCTCTCCTTCCTCCTTGATCCATGGGACAGACCCCCTGGCATGGCTGCAGTGTCTGCCCAGGGCGTTTCCAGGGGGTAGGTGTGTATTCATTTATGGTGATGATACCGGTGGCCTTGTCCAGGAGAAAGCAGCAGGATGCTGAGTCCAGTGCAATAAGCCCCCACCCCACAGCCACTTCGCCTCCACTGCGAAGACAGACTCATTAAATCAAGATCAACCCAAAGCCCTGGTCCAGAGAGGACCCAGGGATAGGATGACCTCTGCCTGCCTCCTGCCTCCCTCTCATACCCAACCAGCGAGGCTGCTGCCGTGAGTGACAGAGACAGGCTGCATGGTGACGTCGAACAGCTGATGGGCACCTATCCTCTCAGCTGTGGCTCCCGCCTCGCCATCCCAGCCCCCGGGGCTCTTCACTCTGCCAGGTTCCTTTCTCCTTTCTCTTCGTGTGTGTTTGCCTCTTCCTGTTGTCCCTTCTCCATTGTCCTTTCTCTCCTTTAAGCCCACACAGGGGTCCCTGTGTCTCTATCTTTGTGTTTCTGTATATCTGGGTGTCTCTCACCATCTGTGCTTTTCTCTGGCTCCCTCTGTGTGTCCATTTGCTTCTGTATCTGTCTAATCTTTGCCCTTCTCCTCTCCAACTCTCCCTCTTTCACAGTCTCACTCTCTTTCCATTTTCCTCTGCCTCCTAATTCTCCCATCCTTTCCTATAATCACCCACTGCCCCTGCCAGACTTCTGTTGGCCTTTGGCTCTTGGGGACAGAGCCTGGCTGTCCTCTGGGAAGGCCTGCATCCCTTCCCTCCCATCACAGCCAGGGCTTCCATCTATGACATTTGCCTCTGGTCTGAGCAGAGCCCACTGTCAGTCCCTGCCTCACCCGCAGCCCTTCTGCCCTCTCTGGCAATAGCTCTGGGCCACCCAGCAGGGTGACTCTGTCCTGGGTCCACTGCCAGCTGCATTGGCTTGTCCGATGGCCGACAGCCTTTGCCAGTACCTGTTTGCCAGGACTGACCCTGCAGTTGGGTCTGAGGCCTGAGGCTGTACTTTGAGACTTCAAGCTAATTTTCTGAGTCTCCTGTGTAATGGAGAGCCTGAGAGACCCCCCTCCAAAACACAAATCGTTCTTCCCATCTCCTTCATACTGAACATGAATTTTCCATTCCTGTACACTCCAAAGTGATTCCTTCTCATATTTAAGTCCTGTCCATCTTTGTCTTTTACAGCCAGCATGTCAGATAACTTTATAAAACTTGACACCAGCCTCTGGTTTATTTGCTTCAATTTAGCCCATTTTAAATCTGGTTCACTTGCTGCCTCTTCTTTTACCAGCCAGTAAATTTTCTACTCCCGGACAGAGTCATCATGGGCACTGAAGGGGCCCTTTGCCTTCTGGGAGTTTGTTTCATTTGGAAACATTAGCTATTATAAGGAAACACAGCAGGTCTACTAGGTCCCCAGATAAGGTAGCGAAGGATTACAAATTTTTTCTCTCCTCTCTTCCCTATCCTTCTTCCATTTCTCTCCAGTGTGACCACCACAAAATTGTCCTCTTCTTTTTGTCATTCTCCCCTTCTGTCTCTGGGGATATTTCCCCCCTCTCTTTTCATATCCCCACCCCACCAGATGGATAATTTCTTACAAGGTTGTTGAATACTTAAATGAGATTATGTCCTTGAAGCGGACTTGTAAATTGGAAAGCATAATACACAAATGGTTTGTAAGTGCTGTCACAGGCCTCCTTGGACAGAAAGAGGCAGCTCTCCAGTGCGAGAGGAGCATTTCTTATTGGCTCCAGCCTCTATGAATTTTTACTGATCACCACCCCCTCCAAAAGCTCCAGTTGTGCCCCAGAAAATGTGAGTAGGAGCGAGCTTGCCATTCTCTCCGTATGCTTCACTCCATTCTCACATTTACAGAGTTTACCCTCTTAGAGGACTCTAGTGCATTAGGCAAGAAAAGAGCCTTTCCTACCTGCTGCAGATATTTCCTCAGAGCATTGCAGCCAGGCAGTGTTAACCCCTCTGTTGAATGCTACTAGGTATTGCAGAGAGCTCACTACCCTTAGGTGGTAGGTTTAGTGGTCAATAAGTGAGTTGGCCTCACACTGATCCAACATCTAAGAGTTGCGTCACCTCAGGCAAGTTTGCCTAACCTCTCTAAGTCTTAGTTCTCCCTTTGTTAAAATGACAGTGAAAAAGGTACCCTTTGTCAGGGTTTTGAGAAAAGTCAGCGAGATAATGCAATCATGGAAGTCAAGTACTTGTCACAGTGTCTGTTGCCGTGTAAGTGCTCAGTAAGTGTTAGCTATTTTATTATTATTCCACAAGGTGGCCTTTGCATGGTTCTGAATTGATATTGGCCCCCCAATAAATTGAAGAGGGCCTCGTTCTGCATTCCGAAGCTAGACAAAAGCACCTAATCCCTCCTAGACAGGACAACCCTTCAAATATTTGGAGATAGCTTTCATGTCCCTGCTAAATCTTCTCTTTTCCAATTTAAGTATCCATAGTTTCTTCAACTATTCCTCATATTTTTCTTGGTTTCCAGACCCTTTGCCATCTAGATCACTGTTCCTTTATACATGCTTGTCAATGCCTTTGCAAAAATATAGTGTACAGAGGTGAAGGCAAGACTGTAAGTATAGTCTGATCTGCCCAGAGAACAGTGGGACTGTATTGGTCTTAATCTGGATACCATAAACAGCCAAAGTTCCTTTAGCGTGTGTTAGGGTGTTTATTGACTGGTTGGTTTGGCAGCCTGACCCCCCCCATTGGGCTTGTGACCAACCAAAACTCCTACCTGATTTTTATTTGAACCTTTCAAGCTAGATCTCCTCATACTTGAATAATTAATTTTTTTAATTAATGCAAGATTGACATTGGGTCTATTCAATTACATTGTATTTAGTTTTATTCCTACTGCATGTTTAGATCTTTTTAAAAATTTCATTATTTGATAATACACTCCTAGTTTTAAATCTGGTTCACTTGTTGTTTGAAATTACACACCCATATTTTAAAGTCAGATATATAACAGGGTAAACGGCAAAAAGTTCCCACCTCATCCCTATTCCCCATCTGCCCAGTCTCCTTTTCCACAAATAGGTAGTGACCCTGCTTCTTAGTTTCTTATGTATTTTTCTGTCATTTCTTCATGCATGTACAAGCAAATATCAATATCAGTTTTTAGATTTCACCTGAATATTATACACACTGTAGCATATTATGCACACTGCTTTGAAGCTTGCTCTTTCAACTACCAATGTAGTTGAAATCTGAGATATTTTTGAATCTTCAGTTTTTAGTCTGACATGATTTCATGTCTATTAGACTTGTGACATTTGTACATAAGGTAAGCATGTCATCGGTGTCTTGACTCAAGTTGTTGATAGAAATGAGCAGAGCCTGTGGGCCTGTCACTGTGGACGTGCTCCAGGCTGATGCCCTTCCATTATCAAAACTCCCTGAACACAGTGTTCAACCAGGTACTGGTGCAACCAGGCTGACTCTCAGTCTACTTTTCTCGTTCTTATTCACAAGGATAATGTGCAAATCTGTCAAA
>PVKY010009873.1:0-13013 GCA_004027775.1 Bradypus variegatus
AGCACCATGATTTTTGGCCTCAACAACTGGAAGAACAGAGCTGCTACCTAGTGAAGTAGGGAAAACTTTGGGAAGACTAGGTTTGGAGAGTGGGAAGTTTGACTTTAGACATGTTAAGTTTGAGATACCCCCTAGAAATCCAAATGGAGCTATAGCCAGATATAGGAGTGTGGCATTCCAGGGAGTGATCTAGGCTGCAGAGATACATCTGGGATCTTCAGCATACAGAGAACACTGAAAGCCAGGAGGCTGATACATGTAGATGGAGAAGGAGTCCAAAGCCTGAGCCCTGAGGCACATCAGTGCCCAGAGACATGAGGGGTAACAAGCAAGGAGTTGAAAAGGAAGGGCCTCCAGAAGAGTGTGGTGTCTTGGAAGACAAATAAAGAACATGTCATATGGAAGAGATGTGATCAGCTAATTCAGATGGTGCTGATAGGTCAAGAAGCTGAGGACAAGGACTGACAACTGAGGAGATCACTGGTGACTTTAACAAGAGAGTTCCCTGGAGAAGTGGAGTGAAAGTCTGATTGGAAGTGGGTCCAATCAAAAAAAGGAGAACAGTTTGGTAGTTCTTCAGAAAGTCAAACAGAAAATTACCATGTGACTTGGCAACCCCCTTCCTAATTATACCCCAAAATTTGAAAACAGGGACTCAGACACTTGTACACTCATATTCATAGCAGTGTTATTCACAATAGCCAAAAGGTAGAAACAACCCAATGTCCATCAACAGATGAATGGATAAAAAAAGACATGGTATATACGTACAATGGAATACTATCAACCATAAAAAAGAATGAAGTTCTGATTTTTGCAATAACATGGATGAAAGTTGAAGCCTATATGTTGAGTGAAAGAAGGCAGAACCAAAAGGACAAATACTATATGATACTACTTATATGAAATAACTGGGATAGGCAAATTCATAGAGACTGAAAGTATATTAGAGGTTACCAGGGGCCAGGGAGAGGAGAGAATGGGGAGTTATTGCTAAATAGGTACAGAGTTTCTGTTTGAAGTAATGAAAACATTTTGGAAATAGATGGTGGGGATGGTTGTACAACCATTGTGAATATAATTAATTCCACTGAATTGCACTCTTAAAATGGTTAAAATGGAAAGTTTTACTTTATATATATTTTACCATGATCATTTTTTAAAAGTGTGGGGGAAGGAGAAGGTTTGGAAGGTTGAATCATTTACCCTGGAGGTGGGGTGGTGATGGCGGGAAATGTTCTTAATCTTAACCCATTAATCAGTTGTGGCCAGCTGAATCAGTATGGGTCTTAATCCTATTACTGGAGGCTTTATCAAAGAGAAAGCCACTGGGAGGAGCCAACAGCCAGAAGTCAGCTGGAAACCAGAAGAGAAAGGAGAGGACATCACCATGTGATGGGAAAGCCAAGGAACCCCAGGAGTGCCAGCCAGCCAGAATGCTACCGACCCCAGAAGAAAGCAGGCCTCTAGCCTCTGAAACTGTGAGCTGATAAATTCCTGTTAAGCCAACCCACTGTGTGGTGTTTGTCAGAACAGCAGGACAACTGAAGGCAGTGAGTGAATGTGAACAGGATAGTCTTTTGAATTTTGCTGTAAAAGGAAGCAAAGAAATGGGATGGGATCTGGTGCACAAGTAGAGGGGTTGTCCTTAGAGGAGGGCGGGAACAATTTATCCGTAATATCATGAGAAGGCAGAGGATGTAGCCACTGATGTCAGGAGATGGGATGGTAAGAACTTGTGGAGGTTCTTTTTTGCCTCAATCAAATTAAATTCTGTGAAATTAAAGCTAGGCAGCAGATGAGAGTGAGGATGAAGAGACATTTTGGTGGTTTGAGGAGGGAAAAATGTATGCAGGGGCATCTAGGAGAGTGAGCGTGAATTTGACCTGTTGCATGATTGTGGGCTGGTGACTTCAACATAGAAGAGGTTGAGGGTGGAGCAGGCACTGTGAACATCCTGCAGACATCCATCATACATCATCATTATGAACATCCATCATTATGTTAAATGGAATTCAGTGAAGTTTTAAAAATAAACTTGGTCATGTTGGCAAGCTGCCAGTGGGTTGTACCTCCATCTACAGTACCACCTCTTCCCTGCTCTGGGTTCCTGGAGGTACACACTCTGCCTTCCCAACTGTCGTCTCATTTGATCCTCAGAACAATCCTCACATCCGGTTTTAGGATGCACATTTTATAACTGGGGAAATTGAGGGAGCGATCATTTAAGTAATCTGTTCAGCAATCTAGAGCAAGAATAAGAATCTTAATTCCCTTCCTTTGGTTTGATGTTGATAGCTCTTTTCAACTTTTAGCAGGGAGATATGGACATAAGTGGTATTTTTCAAGGAAAATAGGACCCCACTAATCAATGCATAAGAAGGTCACCATCTTTTTCCTCCAGTTTCCCTGGGTTGCCTATCTTTGCTTCCTCATTATCTTTGTTAGAAATTCATTTTGCTTTTTAATGTGCTCATCACACATTGTTACATGGCCGGGAATGGGTAATTTCTTCCCAGGCTCTGCTGTCCCTTTGTCTCAAGCACTTTGTTTTCTCCCGTCTTTCTCTTCCAGATATTGAACTCTTTTACCCCTTTTTCTATTTTCCTTTGATGCAAGCTTTTACAGCAGGAAGGATGTGTTTGTCTGTTGCTGTTCTGAGGACTTGGAGGTCATTTCAGTCCCCACTTCTGTAGAAAAGATGGATTTGGAGGGAGTCAGCCCACCATCCTCCCCGTCTTTTGTTTTCTTTATGTGTTTGCATAATCTGTTTTCCACAGTAATTGTCCTATATATGAAAATACAAAGCCTTATTTTGACAGCTGGCAGTGTCTTTGATATTGGAAGATGTCACTTGGGAAAGAGGGGATGGCGGCAGATTGGGAACAGTTATGCTGCCCTGCAGTAGCCCTGGACTGCAGCTGTGGGGTGGTTAGGTTGGGATTTGGATTGGATGGGTTTGTGTTTGTTCCTGGTTTGTCTTTTGTCACATTTGGGGATTTGAGGGGCTGGATATCATTTGGCTATAAGCACCACATTCTGTTTAGTTAGAACTAAGAGTTCCGGGTGCCCCCCCCCCGGAAGAAAAGAGGGAGAAAGAACAAAGAGACAGGGAGAGGAAAAGGGAGGGGAGCAGGTGGAAGAAGAGTGAAGTCAAGGAAGGCCGTGAGCATGGGGGAGAGAAATCACAGGAGATGAAAAACAAGGAGCGTGGCAACAGGGTGCTTGGTGGAGAGGTGAAGCGCTGGAGCTGGGCATTCCCCAGCCCTTTTTGCTAATCAGAGGCACCCACTGCCTTGCACAGGGGAGAGGAAGCACCTGCCCACCCTGCTGGCTGCAGGCAGGGCCCACCCCCTGCCACCACCTCCCCTGCCCTCTGAGGCTTCCAGGGCCAGGGGAAAGGAGAAGGGGAAAACCAGTCACCACCTGGCGTGCTCAGCCCACGGCCTGGCCATGAGCTTAAAACAAGAAGGGACTCTCTGGCTCTTTCTCAGGGCCAGTGAGTGCAGGGTGTTGGCTGCCTCCAGAGCTGTCCCGGGCTGCGGCTGCCCCAGCTGCCTTCCGCTCATGTGTGTTGCTCCCACAACCCCACCACCCCTGATGCACCCCTACCTACACACACACACACACACACACGCATGCACGCGCACACACACACACACACACACACACTCCTCTCCCCTCAACTCCCTCCTGCTCGTCTTAGTTTCCTGTCCTCGGTGTCTCTGGTCACCGCCATCACAGGAAGTCCTGTCCTAATGCCCAGAAACCCGGGCTTCCTGGGAGCACCGCGGTCCAGGAAGAGCCGCCTCCCGGAGGCCGGAGACAAATCTCGGCCTCGCTGCGAACACAGATGCGCCGCAGGTCGAGCGAGACCTGACCAGGAGTGGCAGGCTCCCTGCCCGCCGCTGCCGGGGCTCGCCCGTCCACACCCGAAGTAGCACGCTAACCCCGGGCGGCCGGTAACCAGCCCCCGATCGCAGGTCACACACACCCAGGAACTGCTGGCGAGGCCCAGGATCCGCCCCGGGCGTGCTGCCTTCTCCTCTCCAGCCTGCAACTCGGTGCTGGAGAGGTTTTCTGCGCAGACAAGTGGAATGTGTTTCCATCTCCATGGCTCTGAGCTGACAGAAGCCAGGCAGTTCCAGGGAACGTTCAACCACAGGCGCGGGAAGAGCTGCCCTGGGGCCCACCTATCCACCAGTCATCCTGGGAGGCTGAGGGAGGGAGCGGGGAGATGGAAGGCGCGGCTGCCCCCAGGCGCCCTCCTGTCGCTCCTTCTCAAGTCCCAACTGCCTGGACTGCCACCACCTTCTGCGCCCGGCAGCGGCGGGGGTGGGCGAGGGGGTGAGCGAGGGGGAGGCGGCCCCGGGGTACAGGGACCCCCCACCTCTATCCTCGGCCGCAGCGCCCCCTCGGCCTGTGACGGGGCCCGGGGAACGCGGGGGTGCCGGCCTCCCACGGGCACCGTGCGCCAGGTGGCGCCCTGATTTTGCAAGTCTTCTGTGCGCGCTTCTCCCGGGGGCCCGCGTTGGGCGTGAAGCCCAGGGATGGAAAGTTTCGGGGAGACCGGCGGTCCGCGGCATCCGGCGCCGCGGAGAGCGGAACTCGGAGGTCCGAGAAGAAGTTGCCTGGGCACTCACTGCTCTTTTGATAATCTTGGCCGAGAAGGCCCGATGTAACCGATGTTAGCGAGAGGGAGAGAAGAGGAAGTTCCAAGGAAGGCTTTTAAATGAGAAGGGAAGAGGAAATGTAATTAAAAACAAAACAAAACTGAAACGCTGGAGTGGCACATTAATAATTAAGGGAAAAGACTGTCATCTACATCCCAAAGCCCCTCAGTCTTCAAGCTGTCTCATGACTGCTGGGGAGTGACATGTGGCTGTCCCTCTGCCCCCCAGTAAAACTCGCATTGTAGTTAGTGACTTTCTTATGCGGATGACACTGAATTTCTCTAAGTTTTTAAAATATTATAATAAACCAAAGACTGTTACTTTAACTATTAGTCAAGGGGTGGTTTCAATTATCTATCCCAATTCAGACATGTTCTTGGTGTTGATCTGCATTCCTGTGGGTGTGACCCATTGTAAATAGGGTCTCTTGAAGATGTTCTAGTTAAGATGTGGCCTTAATCCAGATTACTGGAGTTCTTTATAAACAGAAGAAATTCAGAGGTAGAGAGAAGGAGCCGAAAGCTGGAAGTCAGCAGGAACCGGGAAGAGAAGGTAGAGGACGTTGCCATGTGTCAGAAGGCCAGGCCGTAACCCAAGGATTCCCGAGGATTACCAGTAGCCAGCACAGGCTTTGGGGAAAAAGCATCTCCTTGCTGATTCCTCAGTTTTGGACTTCTCCTACCCGTGAAATCCCCAGCCCATAAATGCCCATTGTTTTAGCTAATCCATTGGGTAGTATTTGTTATAGCAGTCGGACAAGCTAACGCAAGTAACAGATTACTTACAGTGTGCCTCTCAATAAGAAAAATTAGTAAGAAACTCGGTGAGGTTGAAAATTGGGATCATTCAAATAATACCCTGGTATACTCACACTTCTCTTTTTGAAAAATACAAGCCACTTACAGAAAAACCTAATAAACACTAAAATGTTATACGTTTCATAAAAATTTTCTTTGGATTTATATAGTAATCAATATATACATATAAGCTCATGTTCTATTTTTCTTCACTAAATATTTCATAGGGATATTTCCATTTCCTAGTACATTCTCACAATATCTAGTGGTTAAAAATGTTTTATTGGTTATTGTTTCCCTATTGAGTATTGGTTGTTTCTCATTTTTTATTTTGTAATTAGTACTTCCATGGATTTTTTTTTTAAGAATTGTTTTCTTAAAAACATAGGCATAATTTCCCAAAGTGAAATTAGTGGGTCAAAGGATATAAAGCGTTTGATACCTCTTCACATTATTCTATAAGAATAAACCTATTTTTAGTCTCACTAACAGTATATAAATGGTCAGTTTCCCTTCAGCCTAACCAATTCTTTTCTTTTTTTCTCTCTCTTTCTTCTTTTCTTTGGTTTAATATTTCTTTAGAGAGTTGTTTTAAATTTACATTTTTGAAATTGGAATTAGAGCAGAGCTTGAGCTTCTGACGCCACCTCAAAATGCTGGAGCCTTTTCACTCTCACAGCCTCATTGCACACATATGTTTGAATGCAAAGAGTAAAGTTTCTTCAAGACTCAAGTCCAGGCAGCCAGCTCCTACATACCTGTGACTGGTCAAAAGGGAAGTGTGCGGCTGGCTCAGAGCATGTCTGCTGCAGCCACTGAGTCAGTAGCTGGCAAAGGGGTGCAGACACTCCATGGGTGGGTGCTGAGCGGAACTATATGCATCCGGGGAGTAGTAAGCAGAGAGTGTTGTTGTGAGCAGCTCCTCCCCAGAAGCCACACATCATCACATAGTCCTCTTAAAGGGCTTTCTTTCCTTGTCTTCTGTTCTGAGTATGGCAACTATTGTCCCAAATTTGCTAACATTTCAAACATTTGGTCCAAATTATCCCCATAAAGTGCACCCATTTTGATCACACCATTTGTCCCAAATTTGGATTTGGAAAATATGGTCACTACTATTTTGGTGCATTGGCCTCATCCGCTCCACTAGAAAGTACGCTTCCTAAGAGGAAAGACTGTCTTATTCATCCTTCCAGACATACCTAGTCTCTTTCCTCCTACGTACTCCAATCCTTTAATTCTAAAATCAGATCTACTTGCTCTCTCTTGTCATTTAGAGAGCTGCTATTCTTTGAAAATACAGATCCTAAAATAGCTCTCATCTTTTCTCTCTCTGCCAAGTTTTGTGTATGTGTCAAAATGAGTTCTGAAAATATAATTTTCCTTAATGTTTTCTATGAGGCCACATAGGAGCTAAAGGCAGTAACATATTCAGTAAGCACTGTCTATCAAATTGATTATTCTGAATACTTTATTGTTCTGCTGACCACTGAAGAGTGGTATTTGAAAGTCACAAATCTCACTTTTCTCACTTAGTATACAAATTAAAGCTGGCATTGCCAATGAAAGATGTTTGCTATAGATATAATCATTTAAAGTGCTTTCACTACAGTGCTTTGAATCCGTAGCTTTCAATCAATATGATGAAGATGAAAATAATACTCACTTTTAGAAATTAGAAACTAGCCTAGCAGACACATATGACAAATTCTGTAGGTGTCGGAAGAGTTCTGGCAAAGGCTTTGATTCCAAATTCTTCACATTCCACTGACTTGATCATGGACCCCAGCACTTAATGTTTTCCTCCAGATTCCTCTCCTCCCAGTATAATTCTCCTGGAGCCAGTCTTGTTGAATTGGCATGGAGCTTTCTATAGGCAAGGAGATCACAGCCCTCTCTCAACCCATGGTTCAAAAACAAACTTTGCTTCTAGACCAAAACATCTAGATGGTTTGGGTGAGGGTGGTGTAAAGGGGATAATTTACCATTTATAGAATGGTAAGTTTGATCTGGCAGGAATTATCATTCACTAATCATTAGAGTTTTTAATTCCCCACCAAAGAATTTGAACCACTGATTCAAAGTAAATAAGGGAGCACCCTTTGGAAGGTAAATATCACCTGTCCCATTTGTATGCTCCTTGGACAGTGACTTTAGCAGCTGATGTGACCCTAGGGTAGCACAGAACATTTTCCACATCTCCTGACTCTACTACACCTAGGCTGCACACAGGGCCAGCTCAGACTAGAAGACTTTACCTTTCACAGCTTTCTTCTGCTGCCCAGTGGTCATGCTTGCATTGCTCATCTGCTCCGAAGCCCACAGACCTGCAGATCAACCAGCAAGTCTCTATTTTGTCCTCTACCCAAACTTGGGCAATGCCATGAACTCCAGATATGATGTGTACCAGAATGGACAGCAGGGAATTCACCCAGTGTTAACCCCGAGGGCACCGCTGACAGAATCCAAAGACAAGGCAAGGTGATGCAGGCAGGAACCCTACTAGTGGTGGAGGATGGAGGTGGGCAACAGGGACATAAAAGCCCAAAGAGTATCCACCAGGAAGCTGTTCCAGTGTAGCAGAACCCCAGGTGGCCATCAGGATCAGGGAATGGGTCTGGCATGAACAAGAAAAGGCTGGGGCTTGGGGCCCCCAGAAGAGTTCCAAAATGAAAGAACTTTGTTCTACACCAGACTGTCTTGCCTATCAGAATAAGTAATCAGGGCTGAGATAAAAGCTTGGTTCTACACACGGGGTGAGGGGAGAGACTGTGACCCAGCCATCTGCACGGGTGGTCCTGGGCTCTACATGTGACTCGTTCACTCAGCGTATCTACCGAGCTCCTACCACAGCCAGACAGAGTTCAGTAGTAAGGTAGACTGAGTTCCTGTTCTTGTGAAACATTCTGTGAGGGAGGGGTTTTCAGTAGAGAGAACTAGGAGTAATGGGAAAACAGCATTTATAACTAGGCCCTAGAACCCTTCATCTGAGCCAGTGACTTAATTCCAAACCCTGCCAGATTTTTAATCAATTTCCTGCCTCTGCAAAGTTTGGCTCAGGAAAGCACCAGTGGGCTCAGCTGGGAAAAGCTGGGAACAAGCAGAAGCAGGGTAAGTAAGGCAGGGATTGACATTTTCTATGAGCTTGGCCTCACAGAGTGCACCGGAACTGCTTAGAGGGCTGGTTAGAGCACAGATTGCATTTGCATTTCTAACAAATTCCCAGGTGATGCTGATGCCCCTGGTCTGGGGACCACTGATCTATCCAAAGCTCCTTAAAGTATCAAACTCATAGTTGAGGGGTTCTCAGATTTTAGTAGGAAGATTTACCTGGAATGCTTGTTACAAATCCAGATTCCTGAGCCTTGTAGAAATGTGTACTTTCTAAAGCTTCCCCAGCAGTAGGTTCTCATTCCACAGGTAATAGGTGCTGCCCTGAACATCCGCTAACTGGCCATGCGGTTCTGAAGGGCGGACCGCGGAGCAGCTGCAGCCACAGCACCTCGGGGCCGATTACAATGAATGATTCGGCAAATGTGACAACACTTTCAAAGCTGGTGGATCTGGGTATCTGGGCGTGGGGCATGGTGGAGTTCTCTGTATGGGTTTTGTATTATTTTTGCAACTATCCTGTAAGTTTGTAAGTATTTCAAAATAAAAAGTTAAAAAACAAAAAGGCTGCTCAAGTCATAATGAAGTGCCAATTCTGAGAACCACTAACACAGATAAACATTTGAGGTCCCTTTCAAATTCTACATCTGTATGTAAGAGGGTGGGAAGGTTGGTTTCTAAGGGTTGGAAAATATGAAATGATTGAAGAATTTTCTCCTTCAGATAAAAAGTTTACATGAGAAGTGATGTGGATGTGACACTTCTCTTAAGGGCAGCCCAGAAGAAACAGGTTTCAACTAGAGCAGAAGGGATTTGGGTTACAAGAAGGATGTCTTGGCAATGGCATTATGAAACATTGGGATAGGTTGAGAAGTCGACCGTGGAATATTCTTTTCTAGAGAACCTGTCTGGAATGATACTGGAGAATGATTTTAAGCTCCCTTCTAGCCCTGCTTCTGATATTCAGATTTATAAACAGCATATTAAACTAATATGATTGATTAGTTTGATTCCTTCAAGCTTATGGGGGGGGGTCATAATGGAAGGCTTCCCTCATTATTAGATGGCTAATGAAATCTATTTTATTAGGTAAAATATTCACAGACTAATAAGAGCTTGGTCTGAATAGGAGGGAAGCCCAGTTTCTCATTTACCAGTCGCTTCCCCTCTGTGGAGGACTCGGGGCCATCGGTTTTTGTCTGAGCATCATCCTGGGGACCAAGTCCCCAATAAAGAAAAATAAGAGACTTCTGCCTGACAATATCTTTCTGTGCTTCGATTTTGAGGTATAGTTGGAGTTAGACATCAAGGCAAAATCTGCTGAAAAGGGAAGATCTTAACTTGAAAAGGGAGGCAGGAAGGAAGCCCCTGAACAAATAAAGATATGAATAGCAACTTGAGAGAACAGGGCTCCACCCTGGATAGAAAGTGAGGAGCTGACAGGGCGCGGGGCCAGAGGCCATGCAGCCCGCGAGGAGGGCGGGGAAGACGGCGGCTTATCTGGGCTTGGAGTTCACGGATGAGTTTCCCTCACATTTTAGTAGCAATCACTGGTTTAAATCTCTTAAATATTCCTGCTTCACAAAGGATAGTCCTAGGGAGAGACCCCTGTGTTTTTTCATTGGAGACATAACCAAAACTGATGTAGAGCTTATGAAAAGCTTACTAAACTGGCCAGAAAACCCAGAAGGAGCAAGTTTGCAAAGTACTGCATAGTGGTTGGCCCTGGAGTCAGAGGATGTGGATAAATCTTGACCTTGGATGAGTTTCTTAGCATCTCTGGGGCTGGGCTGGGTTTCCTTTTTTTGGAATATGAGAACAGCTAACAGAAGTGGGTGCTTGGGACAATTTCATGAGATAATGACTGAGGGAAGGAGCTGGCACATGGAAGGTGCTCAATACCATTTTTCCTAAAGAGATGCCTTATTGGTTGCCACAAAGTTCTCAGCATTCCTTGGTAAATGAAAGAAATAAGGACAATGTCATATGTCCATATGACATACATACAGTGGCCAGTTGGATTTCTTTCTTGGGGAGTGCTGTCCTTTACTCTGAGAATGTATCCATGTACTTTCTTCTGGGAAAAATGATCATGGTTTAATACTCTTTGCAGCCTTACCTTTAGTCCTTGATTTTTTTTTTTTCCCCGTGAAGTCTGAGTGTCTGGAAACCATTCTCTAAAGAGCATAATGGAAGGAACCTGTTTCCCCCAACCCCCTCCCCCCGTGACTCATCCTGGTGCTCAGGGAGGTGAACTTTGGTGAGGCAGTGTACCCTCTCCTTCTCATACTTCTTGTGGTTTTCCTTCTCACAGTTTTGCTCCTTAACCAACTTTCCCACTCTCGGTTTCTAACCTTATTCTACCTTATTCTCTCTCTTGCTTTTGCTTCAGCCCCCTCAGCTATTTTCTCCCTTTTTTGGACCCCTCTGCTGCCCGGTTTCTCCTCCCCCTCACACACTTCATGTCTGTTCCTCTCTTGCTCCAGCTCTCTTTCCTAGCCATCCCCATCTGTGGCTGCGCTCCAAGATGACCGCGGTGGAGGACACACATGCTGTGGGCTGAGGGCAGCAGTTCTGTTGTGTTGCTCTCCAGCGGAGGACTGTGCTGAGAACAGAACAGCAGACAGCACACTCAAGATTGATCTCCCTGCCTCCAGATTAGTGACATGTCATCAACTGAGATGTTCCCTCCTAAAACTGGCGGATACACATGGGATAATTGCGTATAAGGCTTCCAACACAGTGGGAACACATTGTGGGCAATGATTCTTTTTTTAATTTTTGTTGTGGTAACGTACACAACACAAAATTCCCCATTTTAACCGCTTTCATGTATACAATTCAGTGATACTCACAATACCGTGCTACCGACACCACTACCTGCTACCAAAACAATGTCATCACCCCGGTTGAAACTCTGAACTCTCTACCCATTAAACAAGGGCTCCCCATCCCCTTCCCCCTGCCCCCGGCCCCTGGTCACCCCAATCTACTTTCTGTCCCTACGTATTTGCTGATTCTAGGTATTTCATGTAAGTGAGATCACATAATATATGTCCTTTTGCGTCTGGCTTATTTCACTCAACCTGATGTCCATAAGGTTCAGCCATGTTGTAGCATGTACCAGAACTTCATTTCTTTGTGTAGTCGAATAATATTCCATTGTTTGGATATAACACATTGTGTTTATCCATTCTGGGCAATGAATTTGAGCGAGAGACGTTAGAGTACAAACCCTAAATTTAGGACCAGAGCTGAGAGAGACTCATTTATGAATCTAAAACCAGTGAGAAGAGGTTAAAGGAGCTGGGATCATTTAACCCAGAGAAGAGAAAGCTGAGGGGAGACTATTTCGGGAAGCACTTCACGTGTTCTCTGGCTGTGCTGGAATGTGGTCCAGCCGCTGTTCTTCTCCACCTGAGCACAGAGCAGAGGAAATGGGTGTGAGCAGCACCCCAACTGATTCACAAAGCCAAATTTCCTGATAGTAAGTATTCTTAGACACTAAGAACGGGTTTCTAAGACAGATTAGACATTATCCTTGAGGTCTTCACGTGGTAAGTTCCTGAGGGCCTTAAGAGTTTAGGTGTGGCCCCGAGAGCTGAGGGGATGGACAAAACGCATTTCCAAGATTCCCTGCAGCCCTGTCAGTCTGTTTCCATCTCCCTGTCTCTTATGGGTCTGATTGTTTTTCTTGTCCTCTTTGGCCTGGAGTTAAGCCTTAGGAGGATGAGGAAAAGGTGCTCGATTATAGCCTCTTGGTGGGCGGTCAGGCTTCCCCAAAGCACGATTGTCAGGAAAGATTAGCACATTTGTTTGTGTCTCTCTCAGGAATGCTTAAAGTTAGAAAAGGTTATTTACTGGTCAAGCAACTTCATAGTAGCAGTATTAGAAATTTAAAGTAGGGATTTAAAAATACCCTATGATGCTACTATCCCACCAAACCGAGCAGCTCCCAGGACTTCATTAATCCCCAACTGGCTCCAACTTTCCGCACAACCCACATAAGATTCTCACATCACGGCAACTGGGTCTTAACAAGTGCTTGAAGTAAAAAGCAACACAGAACAAACTGAAAAAACAAAAACAGAAAGCTGACAATTATTTCCAATAGTTTTTAACCAACTAATTTTCCTTCATGGAATTGTCTCATATTCTGAGAGGTCAATCAAGCTGGGCCATCTGGTGAATCGTTGTCCTTAAAATTGATAGGGCCGACATTATCCAAAAAAGAGAAAACGACAAGTGCTGGAGAGGATGTGGAGAAAGAGGCACACTCCTTCATTGTTGGTGGGAATGTAGAATGGTGCAACCACTCTGGAAGACAGTGTGGAGGTTCCTCAGGAAGCTAAATATAGATTTGCCATATGACCCAGCTATTCCATTGCTAGGTATATACTCAGAGGAACTGAAATTTAAGACACAAACAGAC
>PVKY010009874.1:0-13022 GCA_004027775.1 Bradypus variegatus
GGCGGGGCCATGTCCAGTCCGTCTCTGTCTCTGCACCCCTGGGATGATTAGCACGTCGTAGGTGTTCAGTGGTGGTGGGTGTTTTAACAAAACTAAGCTGAAGGAACTCAGGGGCCTGGCTGCCCCCTTCTCTTTGGGTCTCTTAGCAGCCACCTCCTGGGCAGTGGCTTTGTCATCAGACCCAAGGAAAAATGGCCCAGACTCTGGGCCCAGGGGAGAGAGGTGGGTAGATAGGAGACAGCGTGTCTTCAGCCGCCCAACCCTGACCGTGGACCTTCCCTTCTTAGAACAATAGAAACTGAGGGAAAGGGGAGAAGTGTCCCTGCCCTTCTCCAGGGGGCAGGGCCAACGACCAGGAATCCTCAGGCCTCTCAAGGGCCCCAATTGCTGTGGGGAGGTGGCAATGGGATCTTATCTATGGCAACAAGAAGTAGGAGGGAGTAAGAGAAGGTGGAGGGCTCGCTGACTGTCTCTTCTGTGCCAGGCCATGTGCAAGTGATGGGAGGGAAGAGGCAGCTGCTGGCTGGGGACCCCATCGGCCTCAGAAGGCGGGCAGGTCAGATTCCACAAACAGAGCTCTGCCTCAGTCTGCAACCTGCCCAATGCCTCCTCCTCGAGGCTCCACGTCTGTAAATGGCATCACTAGCCACCTGCATGCCCAAGCTAGCAACCTGGCAGCATCCTCACCTCCGCCCTGTGGGTTCTGCCTCCGTGGCGTCTGTGGAGCCCGCTTCGCCTCTCCCTCCCTACTCTGCATCAGCTCTTGACTTACCATCAGCTCAGCTACACTGAAGACCCCTCCTGGAGCACACCACCCCCCACCAGCCAGTCCAGCCTGTTTGCCCTATCCCAATATTCCTGCTACAGCTTGGGTCTCCCCACTACACACAGCTTTCCGTAGAGGGGAGAGAGCCACCTGCTTCCTGTGGTGGCCAAGGGCTCTGGCTTGAGAGTCGGGCTTCCTGGGTGCAAATTACAGCCTGGCGACCTCAGACAACCTCACAGAGCCTCATCTTAATATAGGGATAATTATAGTACTGCTGTCCTGGGATAGTTACAAAGATTGAATACAGGAGCTACAATGTAGTACAAGACACAATAAGTAAAAGAGCTGAGGAGGGTGCAGGAATTGCTGTTGTTGCTTCTGTCAATTATTTTTAAAATGGACCCATCCTTTCTTGTCAACAATATCAAATGCTTTAAAATAGTCAAACTTGTTGACCCAGAAATTCCTTCTAAGGAAATTATCCAAAATTGCATGAAGTATGTTGACAAAGTTAGTCATAACGTCTTCTTTCATGATGGTAAAAAAAATTCAGTGCAAATGAAATGTTCAGCCACGGAGGACAGATTTTAAGCGTGATGCAGACAAGGCAACTTGTAAACCATCAACAAAACACTTAGAAATTCTAGATAAAAGATGATAAACATTCTTTTAAAGGCACGGTATGAGATTATTTGTATAAATAATATATACTGAAATATATACTATATTAATATATATAAATAATATAAAGGTTATCATTTAAGAGTTTCAACTAATGAATATAGTGGTACTTCTGTGTTTAAAAAAAGCCTTTGGTGGAATGGTGGGAATGATTTATTTGACATGAAACTTTTGAACTTGGCAAGGGATAGATGGATCTAAAAGAGCTTGTAACAGGCACCCAGGAGTTAAGATGTCAGTGATCAAGGGGCAGAAGGGGGATTTGAGCTACCACCTCCTGGCCTCCTGACTCAAAGGCTAAAGATCTTTTCACTTCCCTCCCCAACTTCCCACTACAATGGGGTTTGAGGGAGGAATGTAAAGGAAATTGAACTGATGGAGCCAGCATTTGTGAGTTCCTCCTATGTGCCCTGAACTTGGGGGAGGGGGTGGCTCTGAGAATTTAAGGTAGACCCAGGCTTTAGGTACCTGAACAGCTTAGAAAACTGGCTCTTCTGTATAAAAATATTAACTAGAAACTGTTAAGCATTGAGGTGGTGCTTTAAAAAAAATGCAACCATTTTGGATTAAAATCTTCCCATAGCGGGTGAATAGTGCCCTCCACTCCAAAAGATACATCCACCCGGAACTTGCAGATGTGACCTAGAAATGTGGAAAAAGGTCTTTGCACATATAATTAAATTAAGCATCTTGAGCAGATCATCCAGGATTAGAAGCCCATCAAGAAGGCCTTAGAAGAGAAGGACAAACTGGTGCTGAGACCCAGAGAAGGAGCCGAAGTGGAGGTGGAGGTGGAGGTTGGAGTGGTGCTGCCAGGAGCCACCAGCCAGAAGCTGGAAGAGGCAAAGGGGGATTCTTCCCTGAGCCCTCACAGGCCTTCACATGGCCCTGCTGACACCTTGATGTTGGACTTGTGGCACCCAGAACAGTGAGAGAATACATTTCTGTTACTTTAAGCCACCCACTTTGTGGTCATTTGTTATGGCAGCCCTAGGAAACCCAATACACTTTCTTAAATATATTGCACCTTTCTGTACCTCCCTAAAAAGAACATATGGTATATGTCAAGGGTTTGGCAGATAGTATGTTAGCTACCATCCAGTTCTATGGGTTCCTGGGGTATGCTTGCCCCTCCCTCAAATGGCCCCTGACAGCTGGGGGCACTGAGCTCTTCTCTCTCCCTTCCCTCCCCCCAGCGACTCTAGGTTGCCTGGATCTGGCAACTGGCCACTCCATTTCTGGTTTGCTGCCCCTAATCATCTATGACCTGGGGAGCTAGTTATCCAAGCTCAGAGGAATTGTTTGCAAAAGAAGAATCAATGAAATCTATGTGACGACCTGTGGGCCTTTCCTGTGAATAAAGAGCGTGAGCTCTGGGTCTTGGATTTTGTGCCATCAGGATGATGCCAGAATATGGGAGGGAGGGGCCTTCATCCAGTGGGAAGGGGTTAGAGATCCCTAGTACCAGCCTGGGGACTCTCAGAAGTACAGATGTCAGGGTGGACCCAAACTTACTACACTGGGCAGTGTCCAGCCTAAGGGCTTGTGAGAGGAAAGCATTTCTAGAATGACTGAGGTGGCCAAAGCCAGGTCAGGGGAAGATTCCCAGGAGACTGCCTGGAGGAGGTAGGCCTTTGAAGGGGAGGAAAGCCTCACAACAAAGAGGCAATGACAAATAGTGAAATGAACATGGGATTTGAACCCAATGACCTGGTTAGAATCCCACCTCAGTCACTGTTAAGATTTGGTGGCTACTCTTCCGGACTTTTACATATATATAAAGGGAAAAAAGCATACTATACTTGCTGCAATACTATGTTTATTTCATTTAATATATTATGAACATCTTTCATTGTAAATAAAATATAGATCTATTGTGCCATTTTAATTGCTAGGTTAACCGCGTTCATCTCTTCATCTCATAAAACAGCTAACATCCCACTTGCCTACTTCTAGGGCTTGGAGAGATTTGAATGAGAAAGCTTGGGAGAATGTGTGTGTGGTTCACTGGCATTTGTAGAAAGGAGCTGGCACCTTTTGTTAGCCATCCTGCCCGGGGGACTAATGCTCCAAGTAGCAGACTGGACTAGGGGACGTGGGAAGATGGTGGCAGGAGAGAGCCAGCTTCTCTCAGCAACTCATCCATCAACGCTGACAAACCTGGCCCCCCACGAGGACTCCGGCCCCAGCTGCTGAGCAACAGCAGGTATGGAGAAGGAGCCCCTCCTGGGGCCCAGGCACCCCCCTCTTAGGTCAACAGACAGAGCGGGCTCTGTTGGCCTGGTTGGGACAGGGAAGATTAATGGAGCAGGTGTGGGCAGAGACGGGACAATCACCTGGCCTGACAAGATCCCTCCTGGAGATTGAGTGCCCGACCCAGGCCAGGAACCAAGCGTGATGTCATGCAGCCTGGGCTCGGATGTGGCTGGAGATGAGCGTGAGCCAGCTGAGCCACCTCTGCTGCCCACCCCTGCTCCAGGGCCCCCCGGCCTCCCCTGGCCTCACGTGGTCTCCCACAGAGAGCACGTGAGGCCAGGGGCACGGCACTCAGCTTTAAAATAAAGTTTCCTCTTGTTTTCCATTTCCTGAGTAACTCATTGCAGAAAAATATGGATTAGCAAAATATTTTAAATCACCTGCACACAGCAATAATCACTGCAAAAACCACTGCTAACATTTGGAATATATTCCTCCAGACTTTTACACACACATATGAGAAAAAGAGAGAGAGAGAGAGAGAGAGAGAGAGAGAGAAGAACCACTTTATACTTATCTTGTAACCTTTTTTTGTTTACTATATTGTGAACATCTTTCAGTGTCAATAAAATATAGATCTACTTCCTCACTTTAATTGTACATATATTCATCCTTTAATTGTACAGTTTTATTGAGGTACAGTGTCATAAGTTATTTCACCAAAAAATCCCCCGTTGTTGGATATTTAGGTTGTGTCCAGTTTTGCCCTTTATAAACAGCACTGAGATGAATATTTATAGAAATATACCATTTTATTATTTCTTTAGGAAAGTGTCATAGATGTGGAACTTCTGGGTCAGAAGGTTTAGAGGATGTGAGTTTTTAGGGTTTTGATACATATTGCTAAAGGGTTGTACCTGTGTTGATGGGAGCCTACAGATTGCCCATCCTGGCCGGGGAGGAGGGAGTGGTAAGAGGAGGGGCCCACAGACAGAGGTGGGACTGAGGCCAGTCTAGCATGGACCTCACCCTCCGGGAGTTTGTTGTTCAGCCTTCTGGCTGGGGAGAGAAGTTGCTGAACAGGCAGGCAAAGAACTCAGTGGTCTTAGGAGCTGAACATTCTGGGAGCAGCAGAGAAGTCAGGGTGGAGAAGGAAACAATCTCCAGGGGAGATGACGTCAGGGAAGACTTCCTAGAGACAGTGAAATTCCAGGTAGCATTGGAAGGTGGGACAGACATGGCTATTCAACAAAAGTATTCCAGGTGGGCAAAGGGCCAGGAAGAAGCAACCACATTTCTAAATTTTGTTTTAGAGAAGAAGGCAGCCAGAACCTGCCTTGAGTCATGGAATCCTCTCCCTGCCCCCCTCACATTGGCTGAGTCTTCAAGAGGGCAAAGCCTTACTCAGGATCAGACCTAAGTTCAGAGCAAGGTGGGCCCCCCACACTTTGCTTTGTCACATTGGGCAACTCCCTTAACAGCTCTGTCATCAGCTTTCCCATTTGCAGATGGAGACGATAATTATATCATTCTCAGACTATGGCTATCAGGACTGAGGAAGATGCATGTGATGGGCCCATGTAAATTGTGATGTGTATAAGAGATTAATCATTAGAAAGAAAAAGTGACCTAATTTTCTGTCCTGAAAGCTAAATTATATCATATTTCTGTGCTCTCACTCCCAGCCCATTTCTTTGCCTCCAGGATGCTGAGACCCTGGCAGATTCAGCAGCTCAGGGAAGAACTCCTTGGTCCAGATCCCCAAGGAACAACTACCAAGTGGTGGCCCTCATGCTCCTTCTCAAGTTGCATCCTTACAACATCCCTGTGGAGGTCAAACTTGTTTGCCCCATTCAACGGGTATGTTCAGAGCATTCAGTAATTTACCTTGGTTGAAAAACCTGGTGGGCAGCCAAGAGTCAACCCCAGGTCTGTCTGACCCCATAGCCCTTGCTCCTTCCCTCAGCCCGGTTACCACCAGTGCTGAGCTCAGCATCACTTGGGATAGGAGCTCCTTGGGGTACAACTGGTTTCTCCATGGGGGAAGGTTTTGTGGGGTGGGGAGTGTGGGATCTGAAGCTTGGAGATGGAAGGCAGGGACTCCCATAGCCCACTTCTCCCACCCCCTCCCAGCACCACCACTGCCTCCTTTGCATGGGGTAACCAGCTGGTGACCTGACCTTGTGCCTCTGACAATGATTTAACTACTGGGGGTGGTGGGAAGGGGGAGGGTGGAATCTGTAAAGCTGTCTGGTGGAGGAAGGGCTTTAGCTTCAGCCGCTGGCTCTGCCACTAGTTGAGGAGTGAGAGGTCGAGGGCCCAGGGAGAGGCCTTGGCATCTTTTGTTTCTGCTTGTGCTTTCCGCCATGAAGCACCAGGGACCCACAGAGCCTGAGTTCTGTGTCTTTTCCCCTACCCTGTGCAAGTCCAGCTTTTCTTAGTGAAAACCCAGGGAACTCTGAAATATTATCACTCCTCTTTCCTGCCCCATAGGGCGAGAGCCTTGCTGACCACAGAACTTAGCAGGAATCTCACTGGCTTGGAAATCAGAGACCTGAGTTCATTTCCCAGCCTCCGTACTGTCTATGCAGAGGCCACAGTGCAAGTGCCGCCAGGAGCCAAACAGGAAACGCAGATGAATGGTCATGGCCACCTGGAGAGGCCACAGCTCCCTAAAGGGCCCTGCTGCTACTTAAGTCCAGCCCACTGTTTCTGTGCACTGACTGGGGTTCAGGTTGCCACAATTTTCAATTTTCAAGAGAAGTTCGAAATCTCTATTGGTATGTGAAATATCCCCAAATGTTAGCAACTAATTGGAAAAAAAATTCAAACAGTTTAGACCATACAAAAGAAGCCTGTGGGCTGAATGTAGCCTTGGCCCATGCATAGACACCATAAAGGCCAGACGGAACTGCTATTAGATATTATCTAGCATAACCCCTTTGTTTTAGATGGGGAAACTGAGGCCAGATTGAGTGGGGTCCATAGCTTGGTTAAGGTACATAGCAAGTTAGTGGCCCAGCAGCCCCCTGTCCGTGCCCTTACCATAACTTGCCTGGATGAGGGACCCTCCGGGGAGACTGAAGATTCTGAGCAGGAGAGTAAGAGGAGGAAAGCTGCCGGGCTTATCTTTAGTCTTGTGTGGGTGCCGGGCTTCAGAACACTTCTTCGTTCAGTGCTTGCACACTCCTCCTCACCTTTTCCCACCATTGCTTCCTCCTACCCCCATTCCAGGACTCCAGCCTCAAGCCCCCATTGCCTAGCACACATGGCAGGTGGTTGAGGGGTCTGTTATCCTTGTTCTGTCAGGGAATTGACTGACACACCCATTGTGGTATGTGGTGGAGGGAGACTCTCAACAAATAATACTGATTTGTAAGCCAATTAAGAAATTAGACAAAGGAAAGTCAGGCAGAGACAGGATATCACATTTACTATGTATGAAACTGATTTTGGAGAGCATGACTCATGGTTATAGGCAAGGGGCCTTCCTAATATGGAAACATAGAATTATTCAGACTTACCTGTAGAGTCACAGCCAACCCGGCACCACCAGGAGCTTCCCCTACTCACAAAAGCAGAATAGAAATATATGTTCCCTACAGATAACTTGCACTAGAAAAAGGGACTGGACTACCTAAACCAGATGGCTCCTGCCAACTCAGCAATCAGACAAGTCACTCAGTATTCCCTGGAGCAGTGTTTGCATGGGGGTTACTTCTGGATGTTTTATTTCATTCCACTGATCTATGTATCTATCTCTGACCATACTACACTGTCTTAGTTAACCTACCTCTGCTGTAAGTCTTAAAATTGGGTAGAGTGCAAAACTAGTGATCAATAAATGGGAGGGGTAGGTGGTATGGGATGTTTGGGGTCTTCATTTTTCTTTTTCTTTTTCTGGAATAATACAAATGTTCTAAAAATGATCATGGTAATGAACACACAAGTAAGTGATGATACTGTGAACCATTTATTGTATACTTTGAATGGAGTGTATGGTGTGAATATATCTCAATAAAATTATGTTAAAAAAAAAAAACAAAACAAAATTCCCTGGAGCAGAATGAGGGAGAGACCAAAGAGAGGCCAGGTTTGTTGTAGTAATGGAGCTCCCAAAACAGAGAAGGAAATATCAGGATTCCAGTTTGTCTCCATTTTTGGGTTAGTAGCTGTACCTCTTTGTTATTCTCTTAGTGATTACACTAGGGCTTACAATATGCTTACTTAATTTATCACAGTCTACTATCAAATAATATTATACCACTTTATGTACAATGGAAGAACTTTACAACAGTATATAGACTTCCATTCTCCCCTCCCATTTTACTCCTACGTCTTTTATTAACCTCAAATATATTCCTATTTTTTGCTTTATACAGTCAATTATCTTTCTAAAATTATTTTATATTTACTCACATATTTACCATTTCTTGCTCTCTTCATTCCTTTGTGTAGATTCAAGTTTCTATCTGGTATTTTCCTTCTGCCTGAAGGATTTCCTATGACATTTCTTATACAGGAGATCTTCTGGCAACAAATTCTACCAGCTTTAATTTGTATGGAAAAATACTCATTTCATCTTCAGTTTTGAAAGATATTTTCACTGGGGACTAATTCTAGGTTAACAGTTGTATTTTTTCTTTCAGTACTTTAAAGATGTTTCATTGTTTTCTGGCTTGCATAGTTATCTTTTTCCTTGTTTTTTTGTATTTGTAAGATACGAGACATGATTATGGATGGAAGGACATAATACAAAGTCACTTGGATAAGGAAAAAAGCAAAAGTCTTTGTACTTACAGTTCTAAATGAGAGAATGCTGTCACGTAGGACCACATGAGGGTTGTACCTGGAGACAGGAAACAGCAAGCTGAACTGTGGGAGGCAGCTTAAATATGGTAGGATGGGTATAACTAATTACTATACCTAATTAGGTAGGATTAGTTAAGTTTCACAGCATCCCTGTGGATTAGCTTATTTGAATAATTTCATGGACTCTGGGGCACAGGGACTGTCTCTAGTTGTCAGGTACTTGGTCCTGGAACAATTAGTCTGGAAACAGTGGCCCAGCAGTCTGAGAGCCAAATAATGGGAGTGGTTGGGGTATGGACTTAATTGGCTTCTCAAAAAAGGAAACTGACAGGCCTCTAGCCAGGGTCTCAAAACTATGTCAAGACAGCATCTTAAAGACAATTACTTTATACTTGGTCCATAGAGATTTTTTCTCTCTGACTGCTTTCAAGCTTTTTTCTTTATCATAGGCTTTCAGAAATTTGATTGTAATATTCCTGGGTGTGATTTTATTTGTGTTTACCCTGCTTGGACTTCACTGATATTCTTTAATCTGTAGATTTATTGTTTTCATCAAATTTAGAAAAAAATTTGCCCATTATTTCCTCAAATTTTCTTTCTGTGCCCAAGCCCTCTTCTGGGACTCCAATTTCATGTATGTTAGACCATGTGATATTGTCCCACAGTTCACTGAGACTTTGTTTTACTTTTTTCCTCAAGTTCATCTCCCTGTGCTTCACTGGATAGTTTCTAAGGCAATATCTTCAAGCTCATTGATCTTTTCTTCTGCAGTGTCTAGTTAGCTCTTTGTCCTATCCAGTGAAATTTTCATTTCTAATATTGTATTTTTCATCTCTAAGAGTTCCATTTTGGTCTTTTTCAATCTTCTATTTCTTTCCTTATTACATTCATGTTTTTCTCTAAGCTGTTGACCATAAGTTTATTTGTAATAGTTCTTATAATATCCTAGAATACTAATTCCACCATCTCTATTATTTCTAGGTCTATTTCTATTGATGAATTTTTCTCCTAGTTATGGGTAACTTTTTATTTTCTTCTTTGTATTTCTAGTAATTCTTGATTGGGATGCTGGAAAATGCAATTTTATGTTGTTGAGTCCTGCAGTGTGCTGTATTCCATTTGAGAGCATTGCATTTTGTTCTAGCAAGCAATTAAAAGACCAATATGATCTCTTTTAGGCTTCTTTTTAAGATTTTTAAGTGTGCAGCTATCATAGCCTTTACTCCAGAGATAGCCAGCTGTATTATGGGATCTCTCATCAAATATATGAATGCTTTGTATATTCAACAATGTCTCACTACCCTGGCTAGTAAAAACTGAAATGATTTCTCACCCTTTGTGAGTTCTGAGGAATTTTTTGTTCTTTAGCTCCCCAGTAATTGTTAATTTCCTGGAAGTTGTTCTTTGGCCAACCTCATGGATTTTATTCAGCCAAAGACTCAAGGGAACCCTATGTAGATTTCTGGAGCTTTCTCTGCAAATATCCCTCCTCTCCATCACTCTGCCCTGCAAATCCTTGACACCTCAATCTCCCAACCTCTATAATTTGTCTTGTTAACCAAACAAGACCACTGGGCTCTATTTGGGCTCCTTATCACTGCACCACAGACCAGATATTGCCTCCAGGCAGAAAGCCAGGGTGCTGAAAAGTCTCACTTCATTTGTTTCCCTTCTCTCAAGGGTCACAGTCCTGTGCTGCCTGTTGTCCATTGTCTGAAAACTGTTGCTTCATAGATTTTGTCTAGTTTCTAGCTGTTTATGTCATGATCTTGTCCCTGTTACTACCTTACAACTAGAAGCAGAAATCTAGAAAGAAACATTAGGAGTGAGGGAAAGTTCTAACATTAACAGTTTCTGTATGAGGATGATTCTAGACCATTTTAGGATCATACTTGTGTTCTTAGGAATATTGTATTTGATCACCTAGCTACATGGATGACCCCTAAGGAAGAGGTCAGGAATCTAGTTCTACCCCCTCACTGTCTGTGGTAGCATTTTTTGTTTTTGTCTTCCCCACATCCTTTCTTCCCTTCTCTTGATTACAGTACCACCTTCCTTTGGAGAACTGCTCCCCCCACCCCCAATTCCAAAAGGCTCTGCTTGGGCTGTCAATTAGAGTGCCCTGCCCTCCAAGCCACAGGGATGAACATGTGAGCCATGCCTAGCAAATCAGAATTCTCCAACACCCCTACACCAGTTATTGGTTCAGGGATGAGGACATGATCCAAATTGGGCCAATCAGAACCCTTCCCTAAGATTTTGTACATGGATGCTAGAAAAGAAAAGCTTTTGCCTGGGGTATCACTAGGCTGGATTGACACAGCTTTCTACAGCCACATTCTACCTCCCTCACCACCTCTGCAGTGGAAGAGATAAAGGGAGAAGACCTGAGCCAAGGCACAAATGATGCCCTGGTGCCCCTGAGGCCAGCTCCACTGCTGCACTTCATGATTATGTTACGTGAACTAATACTTCCTTTTCTGATGGTTTGAGTTGGTTTTCTGTCACTTTTAACCTAAAAAAAAATCTATTTACATCCTGTCTCTGGGTCTAAGGCCAGTGTCTTCAAGGTGCACTGTGTATTCTCCAGTGGGTGCATAAGATGATCTATTGGTGTATAGGAGGAAAATATATCTCCTCTTTATAAGTAGGCATTATCCAGAAGGAAAAAGGTATACTGGGATGTCAGAATAGCCTGTGCAATGGCATCAAGACTAAACTCTGTCCTCTTAGGGCCAGGGCCAGGATCTGTCTTGACATTATCTCCCCCCAGCACCAAGCACAAGGCCTGGCTCACAGTTGTCACTCAACAAATAATTGTTGGATAAATGAAGGAGTGAAGAAGAAAGGACAAGGAATGCCTAGATAAGTGCCTATGGTAAGGTGCAGAGTGCATAGGCATGTGGACCTGGAAGATGAGGTGCAAAGGACATGAGTTTTGGTAAGGACAGGGCACAGAAATCATTAAGCAGATTTCCATGCTAAGGCTCTCTCTGACTTCAGGCGAAAGACTGTGAATGGTGACACTTGATAGGAGTCTACTGCAATAGACGTGTATGATGGAGACTTGGGAGGTGGGGGAGTTTGCTAATACAAGAGAGATTTAAGAGGCAGAATTACCTTGGTGACTGGATTTTGGGGCAGTGCTACAATGCAGTGGGAGAGGATTGGTCAGAAAGGGGAATGAGAGGTGTCAGGACAGAAGTGAATTAATGATGACCCAGGGGCTTCCACTTTGGGAGCCTAAGATAGAAAATGTTGGGTTGAGGAGAAGGTTTGGAGGAAACAGGAATTGAGTTGATGACCTTTGATGCTTTTGCATTAAGACATCCAGGTGGAGATGTCCTATAGGTCAAAGAATTTGTCAGGTATGGGGATACAAATTTGGGAGACATCAGGGAAGGCATAATATTAAAACAATGACATTGGCCAAGCAATAAGCCTGAGGCACATTTAAGGGGGGTGGGATCAAGACTGCAAATTACAGTACTCCAGAGGATACCTGTGGTCTATGGACATATGGAATCTAGCTATCATCTAGCTATTTATGTATTGATCCATCTATTCCTCAATCTATAATGTATTTATCTATCATCTATCTAACTATTTATCTATCCATCTGTCATATATCTATCACCATCTATCTATCTATCTGTCTCTTTCACAGCAGATGCCCTGGTTGGGACCCATAGGAAGACTTACATAGAAAGCTCAGAGAGGTAGGAGCAGGGCAGGAAGAGTGGTGTCCTGGAAATCAAGAAAGATTGAGGCTCAAGAAAGTGGGGTCAAATGCCACAAGGAAGTAGAGCAATAGGGACTGGAAATGGACAGTTAGCAAGGAAATCCAGGGTGAGCTCTGCCACTGGCTAGCTAATCTTCTTAAGCAAGTTCCAAGTCTCAGCTACCTCCTAGAGTAGCTGAGGTTAAAGGAGTTAAGCCCTCTGAAGTGCCTAGCACCATGCCAAGAAAGTAAGTGCTCAGGGAATGCTGGGTCCTGCTTTATCTCTCCTCACCTTGACTGCTGCAGCCTGTGCAGGCCTTCCCCATCGTGGACCTCCCCCCTGCCTCCTCCCTCTGACTGGCCACCCCTCTGAGGTCTAGGGGCCCCTGAGTCTCTGGATCAGGCTTTCATTTCCCACGAGTGTCCTCTCTCCCACCATTCTGAGAGACTCGGCAGAGCAGAGATGATGAGGGGTAGCAGGAAGTCCCCACAGCCCAGGGAGTGAGTGGGGCTTAATCTTAGCCACTCCGCCCACACACCGCCCGTTCCTCAGAAGCGCGTTCACCTGAATTTTCACGCGTTTAGCCAGGTGGGAATGGCGGGGGAGAGGGCGTCGCAGGAGCGTTTCTAAAATCGCGGGGTTTGGAATCCCCCCAAAGCCCTAGGTCCTTGTGCCTCCCGAGACTCCCATTCAACTTTCTGGGCAGGAAAGTTCAGTTAGCTGGGGCAGGGGGGAAGACGGGCGTGGAGAGGGGCGCAAGGAGGGAGCCACAAAGGGGCGCGCTGTGTGGCCTCCAGGCAGGCCAGCTTTTGAAGGCGGATTTGCTCCGGCTGGGCCAGAGGAAG
>PVKY010009875.1:0-13488 GCA_004027775.1 Bradypus variegatus
GCTGGGGTGCGTCTGACATCGTTGGCAGGGTGGGGAATGTAGGAGTTTGGGACCTAGCTCTTCAGTTTCTTCTGACAAACTTGTTACTGGTTCACCGGGGGTTTCTCTTTTCTGTGTAGGTTTATTCCTTGTGAAACTGTGATTGAGTCGGGCTGAGTATTTGGTGAGTGACCAAAAGTTATGTGGATTTAAATGATGACTCGTTCTGCTGGGACCAAGTCTGACACACACACACACACACACACACACACACACACACACAATACACACACACACGACACACGTGCACACACACACACAACACACGTGCACACACCCACAGTGCAGTAAGTGCCGCATTGAGTGGACTGGGCTTGCGCTTTCTAGAAGAGGAGGGCAATGGACCCAGGTGTGAAACCAGAGCAGGCGAGTGCGTGGAGAGCAGGGGCAGGTGGAGGAGGGTGGCGGAGAAACCACTTGTTGGCCTTTGGGATCCAGCTCTGCTGTCTCTGGGTGTGATCTCAGATGACTCATTTAACTGCATGAAGCTCTGATTTCCTAATTTATAAGATAGGGTGGTCGTCACACCTTGCACCCAGCTACTCTTCATAATCCCTTCCCATTTCTCCCCACCCTGGCCATGCGAGCTGAGACTATTTTGTTGATGTGTTTGTTCGCATGGAGCCTCCTTGAGGTCTCAGGCCTTACTTGCCTTGTTCATTTCTGAATCCCTGGTGCAAGAACATGCCTGGATGCATAATAGGGTCTCAGTAAATACCGTCTATTGAATAAATAGCTCTTAAAGGATCTGTTCTCAGGGCTGAAAGGGATGAAGCATTTGAAGCCCAGCACACGTAAGTGCTCAGTAAATACCTGCTGAATTTCTCGTCACTGTTGTTAGCCTTATGAGCAATAGGGAGTTGGGCCATGGAGGATGGGGCTCTAACGATGGCACCAAAACACAAATTCCGGGTCGGGGAGCCACTGGCCTCGAGCGATGCCGAGTGCCAGCCTCCCTTGTTGGGTGAAGCTGCATGTCGTTCGGCTTCTTACGCGAGCGGAGGCTGAGCCCCTTGGCCTTCCGACCCCGTCTCATCCTGCTGTTCTCTCCCCTCGTGGGCCCAGTGAGGACCGGCCCTGGCAGGCGTGACCTGTTGCTGCAGCTCCCCAGGGGCCTGGTGCCAAGTCCGGCAGGAGGACAGCCCCCACGTGCCTGCTTTGGCCGGGGACCGAGTCAGCGCCCAGAAAGTGACTCTACTTGACTCCAGCTGCTTCTCCCAAACCGTCAACACTTTTCTCGATGCAGATTCAACTTGTGGGTGGCACTTGTAAGGACTCCACAGAGACTTTCTGTAAAAAATTGTCCCCTTTCTCTAAAAAGGGGAGGGGCCGTTTTTGAAATAAGAGTGAAAAAACACTTAAAAAACCATTGCATTCTTGGATTTACAGTGCTGTCTTTACAAATTGTGATGTTACGGTGGAGATACCAAATTTCTTTTCTGTTTTTGCTTGTTGATAATAATGTTTCTTCCTGACTTGCAAACAAGGATTATAAAACATCAGTTTTTTCCATGCTTTTATCTGAAGAAAAGAACCCGCCACGCCAGCACCTCCTCGAACAGATTACGCATAAAGGGAGCACACAAAGCTGGGGGATAAAGAGCCCCTCGTCGGCCTCGAGATGCCTTGGGTCGGCCGCTGGGACAAGTGCCTCTTAGGTCACTTCAGACGGGGGCCCATGCTTGGGACCTTCATAGGATTAAGACATAAAACCCACCCGTGGTCCCAGCCCATCGTGCCTGCACTCTGGTAACCTGGGTTAATTGAGAATTGTGCTCCTAGGCAAGTTTGGAAACTGTGTGCAGGGTGTAATTTGAGTGTGCTGCTGTAGCTTTTTTATATGCAAAGTAGAACAGAAGCTGCAGGTGGTGGCTTGCTCTCCAGATAAGTACAGAGTGAGGCTGAAAGGAAAGGCTTCCTTGGAAGTCCTGGAGTTCAACAGGTATAAAAGTCAGTGTAAGGGCCCCAGAATGTGAGCTGGGAGCTTCCATTCCACCCAGCAGTCCCACACCCAGGAGAAATGAACATGCGCATCCCCACAAAAACTCACCCACAAATGCTCACAGCAGCAATATTCTCAATAGTCAAAAAGTGGAAACAACCCAAATTCCCATCAACTGGTGAATGGATAAACAAAATGTGGATTATCCACACAACAGAATATTGTTCGACCATAAAGGGAATGAAGTACTGACATTCGCTGCAACTCAGATGAGCCCTGGAAGCGTCCTGCTGAGTGAAAGAAGCCAGACTTGAGAGGATGACGTGCAGAAGTCCATGAATATGAAATGTCTGGGATACACAAATCCACACACAGAAAGGAGATGGGGGGCTGGGGGGCAGGGGTGGCTGGGGGTACAGGGACTGGTTGGGGTGATGAGGTGTCACAGCTTCATTTGGGGCTGATGAAAATATTCCAAAATCAGATTATGGCAGTGTTTGCATGACTCTGAGAATATACTAAAAACTTCGAAGGGTGCACATTGAATGAAGAAATTTGATAGTATGTAAATTACATCTCACTAAAGCTTCTAAAAAAAAATAGTCAACATAAATGAAGAGCACCTTTCTTTGATTAAAAAATTTTCTCTGATTCCTTAAGTGCCCTCAGACTATAAGGATTTTTCTGCATGCATGGTTTTTATGTGTCTGTCAGTCTGTTTGGAAGCAGTCTTTATGAGACAGTTGTGTGAGGCTTGGCCGCCATCTGTGCAAATGTCAGAAATGGGGACTTCCTGTCTGCCTTCTTGGCAGCCGGGGAGAAAACCTCATTTTGTAGATAATCTGAGGAATATTGTTTCCCCCACACACATTTGGCATTTTCCAGTCAAAACATGTTGATAACCTTTGTGATGGCCTCTCTCAGGAAGCAGGGAGGTGACAAGTCGCGCCACTCGGGGACAACCACGCCTGGAGCTGACATGGAACCGGAGGGTGATGGTGCTTAATTAGCAAGATGGAGACTGAAACTCAGAACTTTTGTTTAATTGTTTAAAATGGGACAAAGCATGCACGTTTTCCTTATAAGAGCCATTCGCGTCGATGTCACTGAGGTCATGCTGGAGGGAGGGTGGCAGTGGGGGGCACCCGGTGGCATTGCTGCGGGACCTGGGGCTCCCACCCCACCTCCCCCTTTCTGGGGGGCAGCAAAGGGCCTTCGGAATTTCTGACGTTGAGATGGCTTAAAGAAAATGACTAGGTAAGCAGAAGCTCTCTCTGACTCAGCCTTTGTCATTTCTGGGAGCAAGCCACAGTAACTGGGGTTCTGGTGCTGTCTGTGCAACTGGTACTGGGGCTGAAATTTGCCATAGCTGCCTGTGCTGCTTCTGCTGCTTTCTCTAAGGAGCGCACCGCTGATGGCAAGCCCAGGTAGGCCCAGGTAGGTCCCAGGTAGGCCACAGGTGAGCCCAGGTAGGCAGCAGGAGCACAGGAGTGATGCGGAGGTCTGTGCTGGATGCTGTCTTCAGAGACTACAGGGACAGCTGGCCGCACCTGCCCCTTCGTGGTTTCCTTTTGGGGTGGACTCAGGGTGCAGGAGGAGAAGGCTAGAAAGGGGGTCCCTGCTTCAGTCTCTCACTTAAAAGTGTGCCCTGCAGAGCCCCTCACCCGCAGAACCTCCTGGGGCTCAGAGGGCCCCCCCGAGTCGTTTCAATGCCAAAGAGAAATCTTTCCGTTTGTTTTTAAATGTTCCCTTCTCTTCCCCTCCATCTTCCCACGTCTGTCCAGTCTCTGCTGCTTCAGCTTAAAGGGGGTGGGGAGGGGCAGTGGCAGACAGGGACTCCCGGGGACACCACGCTGCAGGGAGCTGGGGTGCCTTCTGCAGAAAGGCAGCTTCACCTGCACCCCTCCCTGGCACTGGTTTTGTAGGTTCACAGGAGGAAGGAAATGTGTGGAGAAGCAGTCTGTTTCTGAACTTCAGCAGTACTGTTTTTCCTCACTTGCCTTTTTAAATTCACAATCATTTACTAGCCAAATAGTTCCCGTGAATGTGCAGTCCTCTTCGTGGAGAGCTGCTCGGTCCTGTGGCTCTTGGGTAAGGGGGCTGAGGAGGGCTGTGTGTGGGGCAAGTGCGTTAATAAATGAAGTGGGGAAGAAAGAGGAAGTGTGGCCCCAGCTTCTCACTCTCCAGAATCCGGGCTTAACCATTTACCTTCCAGGCGGGATGATGGGCATGGTTTAGGGGATTCCTTTCTACAAAACCATCCCGTGTTATAGGAATTGATGCCTCTTTTCAGTAATTTTAACTGTTCAGCCTATTGCAATCTGAAGAAAGCATGGCATCTTGGAAACTAAGTGAAAGGTGATTAAAAAAATCTGTTATAAACAAGAATGATTATAAGATGAAAAAGCACATAAGCTGAAAAGCAGCTGCATACTTGGTGGAATCTGTTCAAAATTACAGAGTAGTTTGCATTTAAAAGTCAGGTAAATATATGCCCCACAAAATAGATTCCGTCCCCAGCCTGTGGCAACTTGCCCTGGCTTTCTTCCTCAGCGTGTGGGGGGTGGTGGCCCTGTCACCCCCACTCTGAACCCACGGGTTGTCATCCTCAGAAACAAACAGTTGAGACTGCTCCGCAGTTTAGGGTGTGGAGAGAGCGGTGGTCAATGGACAGCGCTTCACTTGAGTAATAAAATGTCTAGACAGCAATTAACATTCATTTCCCCCAAGAATGTAACTGTGTCATCAGAAAATCTTTACTGCTTTGCAGGGAACCACTCTAGCTATATGTCATCATTAATCTTACATCTGATCAAGATTTGCACCACGTCAGAGACTGCAGCCCCGCGATCAGGACTCGTCCCCACTCCGGTTGCCTCTGTGTCCGGCCCAGGCATCCTGGGTGGCACGGTGGACACCCCACAGACTGGAAGGACGAGTGGACACTTGCTGTTTCTGGGTCTACTCTCTGTTTAGCTGCTCAGATAGAAGCCAAGGCCGGGAGGGCTGGGAAGGCCTCTTTGTCCATGCTGGCCGCATGGGCCCCCCTTGCCCGGGATGAGAAGCCACTGCTTTCTCCCAGTGCCAATGCCCATCCCTTTCTCTCCCTGCAGCCAGTCCTGATAAGCAACCTAGAAACCCTACAGGCTTTCCTAACCCGGAGGATTACAGAGAGAGGAAAAGGCGCTAAGCGGTGTGGGGAGACAGTGCCCTTTCAAAGACAGACACTGCAACAACCTTTATTTGGTTTTTCTGATTGCTACATGCATGTCCATTGCAAAAATGGGGTGAAAATGTCAAAAAGCACCAGTTGGAAATAAACACTTAGATGTTCTAACTCTTGAGATTGTGGCTTATTTCCTTCAGGCCCTTTCACATGTGGATCTTTGTATTTTTCATGCATACTTTTCGATGTTGACAAGCCACTTGATACATTTCACACAGGCTGCCCACTTGATACATTGTAAACATTTTCCTGTATTGAAACAGTCTTCTCCAACAGGACTCTGAATAGTTTTGTGGTGAAGAAATGTGTTCAGGCACATAGAAATGGCTTTCTACACGTTGGTTAATTTCACTGTTTCTAATTTGGGGTGCTCCTAAACTCTTTTCTTTTGGAAGCAACAGCCTGTCCCCAGTGCAGCTGAGGCAGGGCTTCTGAAGGGAGGCCTTTGCGGCCGAGCTGTGGGTGGCCGTGACAAGACGTCATCGAGGTTGGCGGGCATCACACCGGTTTCGCAGGTGAATGAACAAGCCCAGGGTCAGTAGGGATAGAAACAAAGTTTCTCAAAGGATTACAGTCCTGGCCTCACTCTCCAGATACACAGATGCCCTTGCGGCAAGCACGCTAGCTATTACGCACTAAATTATATGAAAACAATGTGATTTTTGAAGTTTAATTAATATATCATTTAGAACAGGGTATTATATATAAAATGCAAATTTAGTGGTAATAGGATTAGCTGAACCATCTTTCAAATATCTGGCATGTAGCCTCACTTCTACATGCGACTTCTCTCAGGAATGTTTCATCTCTCGGATTTGATGCAGTCCTGCATGTCCTGCAAGTGTTTCGAAGGGCACGGGCCACTCAGCCCCCTCAGGCAGACCCTCGTTTCCAGCTCTTGTTTGGGACAAGGCTGTGCTGTCTCTAACATCTTGCCACCGGCAGGTTCTAACTGACCACTTTGGCAGGTAGAGGAAGTGTAAAATGTCATAGATCAGTGTTGGAATTAACATGCAAAGAGCCCATGCAAACATTTTTGAGAAAAAGATGAGAAAAATTTGATGAGGGTGAGAAAGTGACTCCAGGCTTGATGAAGGTGGTGTTTGGCGTTTGGTTTGTGCTTTCGCTTTCCTAGGTGTTGGCGATGGTGGACCGCGGCGACTTAGGGGCCGAGACATCGGTTGGTGGGGTGCACAGGGGAAGGTCTGGAGAGGGCGAGAGGAGGAGTCTGTCCCGGCCCTGACACCAGCCGCCGGTGCCGGGTCCCAGCCTTGCGTGGAGCTCCATGGTCCTCACATCTGCTCCTGGATGGACATTGGTGTCCACCCAGATTGGGCCGCCTGCCTGCCAAGGCCACCGTAAAGCTTCATGCGGAATATTCGTTCCTCTGGTCTCTGCCTCTCAGTGTTTGCCCCCTGCCGACATTGCACAGTATTTCCATCCCGGGTGCGGGCATCAGGGCGATCCATCACCACGAGCTGCTGCGGGGACTGTAAATAAACGCCGCCGACCCTAGGAGCAGACAGGAGGGAGCCTGGCGGATGGCGATGTGGCGGCAAAGTTATAATTACGGCAGAGCCGAGTGAGGTGACCGCGACCGTCCATGGATCTAATTGTCATCGGCTGCCGAGCAGGGCAGGGTGAGGGCTCGGGGGCTTGGAGCCCGCGGCTCCCATGCAGCTGCCTTCCGCAGCCCTTCCGGGGACCCAGAGGCTGGAGACCTACCCCCCAACACCTGGCAGGAGCCTGCATGAAGATGCAGGAGACGTGGAAAGTGGGGACCCATGTAGAAACTGCCACTAGGAGGATTTAAAACGTGGAAAGTTGGACCCACGTGAGAACTGACATTTAAAATGTGGAAAGTGGGACCCATATAAAAACTGACATGGGATTTAAACATGGAAAGCAAGGTTCCATATAAATACTGACATGGGATTTAAAATGTGGAAAGAGGGGCCCATATTAAAACTGACACCAGGAGAATCTCTAAGCCAAGCTGGAACCAAATTCTTTTAAAGAAAGCGAGTAATAATACTCTGCCTTTCTCAAAGGCGTGTGCTGCTCTGCGGTGTCGTCAGAGTCCCCGGCCCCCTGGCCCCCTCCCAGGCGGACCCGCTCCCTACGTCCCCTCCTCAGCAGGTGCCCGGGCACCCACAGCTCCATGAAAGGCCCCTCGTGGCCCAGTGGATGCAGAAACCAGAGCTGGCCCATTGGCCTTCGACGTGAGGGAGCACGAGTGTGCCCACCAGCCCGGGGCTGGGGAGGACAGAGGATGGCAGCAGCACCGAACGCAGAGCGGAGGACGGGCGCGGGTGGTGTCCCTTGGAGGCGGCCATGAGTGCGGAGCCACAGTTGGCTTCTTAGTTCTGCGCTTCTTGCCTTTCTCACTGCGATACTCTCATTGATGAGAAGCGGCCTTCTGGTCAGGGTGTAGGACTCACCTTGAGTAAAGGCCTGCACCCTGGTCTGGGGGCGCCGGCACCCGAGCTGCCTTGGGGCGGGGTCACCGGGCGACTGTCATCCCAGGGCGGCATGGACCCAGCCGGGCACCAGCCCCTGCGTGACTCCCGGCAAACTTTCTGCGTTTTCATGCTCTTTTCATGTTACCTGCTCTTTGATGCGTATCAGGAATTAAAAGTTACTTTCCCAAACCTAAGATGGAGTTTTCAAAGGGCCGGCTCGAGGGTAGATTTCCCTGGACGCAGCAGCCACAGGGAGGGCAGCCGAGTGTCCTGTGAGCGCGCAGGCGACGGCAAGCGGGAGGTGCTTCCCAGTGAGTTGTCTTTTTGTGGAAGTAAAAAGCCTTCTCAGTTGAGGCGCAGGGGAAAAAGTGACGCCTAACAGCTGACACGCCCAGAAACCACGGGTCTCGCCCTCAGCCTCACCTGCCAGGGCCCAGACGGGTTAAAGGTGGGCTGCACTGGTGTGTGAGGTTTTACGGGAAGGCAGCGCAGGCAGAGAAGCCCTCCCACCCTCTGGGGGTACAGCCACGTGAAAGGGAAAGTGGGGGCCAGGGGTCTTCCGCAGCGGGGCCCTCGGGTGACAGGGTCGCTGTAACCCCCTTCCCGCCTTGCAGTTTGCTGCTCTGACTGGCCTACCGCCCATGAACCCTGCAGTTCCCTCCCAGTGCCCCAGGGCTCCTGCTGAGCTCGAGCTTCTTGCCATGAGCAGATTTTGCACGGACCTCGCGAGTCTCATCTTTCAGATGTGGATGGGGTCTTGTCATGAGCACCTGCTGGACTTCTGCGGTGTTTGCTCTGAGCCAGACTTGGCACTGTGGCCTTGCCTTCCTTTCCCGGCCATGGGAAGGTGCGTGCATTCAGGGGTGCTGGGCAAGGACCGCGCTATAGGACGGAGGCCCAATGCACGACATATGTCCTGCCCCTAGAAATGGAAAAATGCCACCAACCCCTCCTATGATTGAGTCTGGTGTCTGATTACCCTGAGCTCTTCAGTCCTGGATGGTTGTCTGCTGAAAAACCATGCAAGAGAAGGACGAAGATGGCGGGTATGTTTCTACGAACACCATGTTGTGCATCAGTGCAAGGGGAAGGCGAGCTGGGGGTGAACTAGGAGCAGGTCTCCACCATGGGGGATATGTCGGGGCTGCAGGATGGGAACTAGAAAGCAAACGACCGTGTTTCCAAATCATAACTGGCTGAAATATTGCCTAAAAAGTAGGAAGAGAGTGGATGTGGTAGTCGAGTGGGTGGTAAGCGATGCGCGGGACTGTGGGGGGCTACGGTGGAGCCCCTCTCCTGGGCCTGGAGCATGGGGGTATGAACAGAGAGGATGCAACCGCGGCTCTGCTGTCCTGGGGCAGGTGGAGAAACAGAGGATAGTGAAAAGAAAATTGCACACTTGCACTTTGACAGCTGGAGCGACCCTTCCGTTCGGGAGAAAACGTGCCTTGATTGGACTGACTCTTCCTCACCTCCCACGGAGCCCACCGCTGAGGGCGCTGGACATCGTTTATGGCCATGTGTGAGTTTTCAGGGCAGTTTCTCCTGACAGAGCCCCTCACAAAGAATCCCCACGACCCAGACACGCCACCGAAGCGGGAGCTGGGAGGCGTCATCCAGAGCTGCTGGGTCGGGATCGGAATTACTTTTGCTGCCTTCCTGGGGTTAAATCAGGCAACAGTGGTTCTAATACAAAAAGCGCCTCTTTGCTGTCTTACTGTTTATTGACACCTTCATGTGAAGTTCTGATAAAAAACCTCCTTGCATTCTTGTGGCATTTCTGAAATGGGTTTCATGACTGCCTTCCCCAGTAGGAGCTGGTGCCTTGAGCCCTCTCTGGGAGCTCCTCAGACACACAGGGCGCTCAGGGGCCTTTGCACACATGCAGAAGGGCCACGACCTCGCGGGTCCGGCTGGGGGTCAGGGGGGGGGTTGCTGGCAGGAGCCTGAGAGTCTGCTTCCCCTGCTGCGCTGCTGTTTCCCCTGAGCGCTGGCCCAGCTGTGTTTGCCCATTATCTTTGCTTCCCCGAGGACTGCACCTGCGATGTGGGTCAGGAGCTGTTGTGGAGGACGATGGGGGATGATGGGGACACCCTCCCTGGACAAACTTCTTGTACCAGTCAATCCCGGGGGGACCCCTCTTCTGTCCTCTCTTAAAGGATTTGGGAGGAGGCCAATGGAGCAGGTGCAGTGAGCAGTGAGTGGGCTTCACGGGATTTTCCAGGCTTGTGTGGAGGGCAGGGGGGTCTGTCCTCAAGGACGGAAAGGCCCTTCCCACTGGCCCCTCTGCCCAGCCTTCTGCATCATGTCTGCCCATCCAAGAGGCCCCTGGCATCCCCTGGGCCACCAGCCGCTTTCTCCCGAGCCCAGCAGAGCCTCCCACGTAACAGGGCTTCTGCCGCAGGCTCTCTGCAATGGGGGCACCTCATGGTTACTTGGGCTCAGCCCTTGCTTTCTAGGTGAGTGAGTTTTATGAGGTCCATCTAGAGCCTGATGGCCACTTTATTTTAAATAATTAATTAATTTATTTTTAATTGTGCTGAGATATACATAACATAAAATCATTTTAACCACTTTAAGTACACAATTCTTTGACATTAAGTACATTGACAATCCTGTGTAACTTTCACCACCATCTATTTCCAGACCATTTTTATCATCCCAGATCCAAACTCAGAGTCATTTAGAAATGACGCCCCATTCCCCATCCCCACAGCCTGGTCACCACTATTCTGCTTTCTATCTCTATGAATTTGCTTGTTCTAAGTATTTTATATGAGAGAAATCCTACAATATCTGTTCTTTTGCATCTGATTTGTTTCATTTGAAATGATGTCTTCAAGTTTCATCTGTGTCACAGCATGTACCAGCACATCACTTTTTTTTTTTTACAGCTGAATAAAATTCCACTGCAAGGATAGGCTGCATTTTGTTTATCTCATCACATGCAGATGACACTTGGGTTGCTTCCACCTTTTGGCTATTGTGATTAATGCGCAAAAACGTGGGCTTACAAATAATTGGTTTGAGTCCTGTGTGTGTGCACGCACATGGACATCTTTTACAGGAATTGGCTCACATGCCTGTGGGAATGGGCAAGTCCAGATTCCATAGGCCAGGCTGCAAGGTTTTTGATGAATACCCCAGGAGAAGCTGGCTGGCTGAAGTAGACATGGAAATTTTCTGTTCTGGCTGCCCTTTTAAAGACTTCAGCTGGTTGGATGAGACTTCTCTTGTTGAAGGAAGTCTCCTCGGTTGATTGTAGATGTGATCATCCGTAGTTGCAATCAACTTACTAAAGATTAAGTCCACAAAAGGTCCTCACAGTAGCAATCAGACTCGAACCTGCACGACCAAACAGCAGGACACCATCACCTGGCCAAGTTGACACATGAACTTCACCACCACAGTGTACCCCTTACCAACTTAGCCATACACATCTCTTTAACCATACTTAATTTCTAATGTTGCAACACAACATTTGACTGTCCTGCATATAACTGGAAACACTCTAATTCTCCCCAGAATAGGGTACAAGTTTTTAGGTAATATTCATGTTTAAACCTGATGTCCTGTAACATAAATACTATGGTGTGAAGCTAATATAACTTATGTCATATGATAAAGGGATAATGAAAGGAAGAAAAAGACATTTGCTTTATTTATACATACAGACATACTCAAAACAAGGAAGAAATATCCATAACCATCTCACCCTGCTTTCTGTTCTTTTGAGAATATTCCCAGGAGTGGAATTGCTGGGTCATACGGTAATTCTTTGTTTAACTTTCTGAGGACCCACCAAACCATTTTCCACGGTAGCTGCATCATTTTAAATCCCTACCAATGTACAAGGGCTCCTATTCTCTGTGTTCTTGTCAACACCTGTTATTTTCAGTTTTTAAAATAATGGCCATCCTAGTGGGTGTCAAGTAATGTCTCTTAGCTTTAATTTCCATTTCCCTAATGGCTAATGATGTAAAGCATCTTTTCATGTACTTTTTGCCCATTTGAATGTCTTCTTTGAGGAGATACCTATTCAAATCCTTGGCCCAATTTTGAATTTTTTTTGTCTTGTTGTTGTAGTGTTGTTTGGGTTCTTTATATATTCTGGACATAAAATTCTTGTCTGATATGTGGTCTTAAACTAGTACAACCTTGTTTGACTAGTACCAACCTAGTGCCAGCAGTATACAAACTCTCTACTCCTATATATCTCTGTATGCTCAGGTAACTGTCCAGTGTCCTTTCATTTCAGCCTAAAGGAGTTTTTTTTTAGCATTTCTTATAGGGCAGGTCTTCTGGTAATGAACTCTCTCAACTTTTGTTTAACTGTAAATGCCTTAATTTCTTCTTCATTTCTGAAAGATAATTTTTGCTGGATATAGAATTGTTTGGCAGTTTTTTTTTTTAAAAAACAGTATTTTTTAAAAACAGTTTTTTAAAAAACTTTAAATATGCTACCCCACAGTCTTCTGGCCTCCATGGTTTCTGATGAAAATTCCACTGTTAATTTTATTAGGGATAAGTTGTTTATGACAATTTGCTTCTTCCTTGCTGCTTTTTAAATCCTCTCTTTGTCTTTGGATTTTGACAATTTTGCTATAATGATTTTTAGTGTAGATCTCTTGCACAGAGTTCATTGAGTTTCCTGGATGTGTATATTCATGTCTTTCATTAGATTTGGGAAGTTTTCAGCCATTATTTCTTCAAATATTGTTTCTGCCTCTTTCTCCCTCTCTTAACTTTCTGGGACTCCAACGATGCATATGTTGGTACACCTGACAGTGTCCCACAGGTCCCTCAGGCTCTTTTCATTTCTCCCCTCATTTTTACTTTGTGCACTGGATAATTTCTATTGTTTTATCTTCTGGCTTGCTGATCCTTTCTTCTGACTTTTCAAATCTGCTGTTGAATCCATCTAATGAGTTTTTCATTTCAATTACTGTACTTTGCAGCTCTAAATTTTTTGTTTGGTTCCTTTTTATAATTTCTGTCTCTTGTTTTGGTCAGAAATTTTCCTTATTTCCTTTAGTTCTTGTATAACTCATTGAACATGTGTAAGGTGATTGGTTTAAAGTCCTTGATTAATTGTGTCAATGTATAAGCTTCCTTGGGGATAGTTTCTGGCAAATTCTTTTTTTTAATCCTGTGAATAGGCCATACTTTCCTGTTTCTTTGTGTGTTTTGTAATTATTTTGTTAACTAGACATTCTGAATATTGTATTAACTCTGGAAATCAAGTTGTCCCACTCCCCTGGGATTGCTAGGTATTTGTTGTTGTTATTGATCACTAGAGTTGTCAATCTGTAACTTTTCCAAACTATTTTTTGCTCACAAGTGGGGAATGGAAAGAGAAAAGAGAGGGAAAAAATAGGTACTGCCTCTTCAAGGCTCCTCTGCTGTTTTTGCCTGGGTGGTGTGGGAACAGTGTTTGCCCTCAGAGCTGGTCCCCAGAGATCTGAAGTAGCTGATCAAAAGCTGTGATTGGAGAGCAGACCACAGCCCCCAGTTTTTTTGAGGCTAAGGTCCTTATAGCCCACCCCAACCCCAGCTGAGTTGCACCAGGATCCTGGGCTGAGTCCCCACTGCTGCCGGCCATGCCGTTAGGGCTGGGGTGGGGGGGGTGGTGGTCGCTGCATGGAGGGTGCAGTTTGTTCATATTTACAGAAATTTACCAGCCTCTTCCTCCCAGCACTTCCCTGGATGCTGCACAGTATTCCCTCGGACTCCAGTTTCAAAATAGTCAATTCAGACAGTTCCTGGCTGTTTCATTGTTGTTTTGGTGGAGGGACAGATTCCTAGAGCTTCCTACTCTG
>PVKY010009876.1:0-13017 GCA_004027775.1 Bradypus variegatus
GTTAGATGGGATGTACCTGAGTGTGGTAAAGCTAGATGTGGTAAAAGTGCTGAAAGCAAAGCAGGAGCATTTAGAACTCAGACATCTTAAAAATTCCCTCTCCCACAAACCATTATGGATTTAGGGGTGTATCCACCCTGGCTGGAGTCACCAGAATTGAGTGCAATTAAGTAGAGAAAATGTAATTGTTACACTAGTTTCTTTAAAAGGAACACTGGCTGGGAGATGAAGGCCTAGAATCCTCACTTCTTCATAGGGAACTCCAAGATGCCTGGCTAGGTTGCAAGCCAGTGGTGATTTCAGAGAAAGCAAGTTCCGAAGGGAGAACCCAGGAGTATAAGAAGTGAGGACAGTCGGCTTGCTGGATGAGCTTTAAGATTAAAAAAATAACGGCCCAAGAGGTATATTTTAGAAATAGACTGATAAGGATCAACCTGGGGAAGCTATGGCATGCTGCACTCTCATAAAATACAGGAATAACCAGCAGGAATGGCTCTGGTGGCTGGCAATTCAGGAGCACTGACCTGCTGATAAAGCAACAGAACAGGACACTTCCTACAGGCACCGGCACAGCTTTCTCAGATCCGAGAAACAGACAACCCACCTGGAGCTGCAGAGAGAAGCTAGGCAAATGTGCAAGAAGTAGTCAGCACCCAAAGGGCTAGCACAGAAAGGGAGCTGGAAAGGAATGGAAAACAGACACAGCCTGGGACAGCCTGACGAACGTTCTGATGCTGAGCCTGAGACTGGATGCCTGTTGCCTTCCCCACCTGCATACAGTTTGAACCTTGAGATTCCTTCACTAACATAAAAAGAGCCGGACACTTGAAACCAACCATGGACTTGACATACATAGCAGGAGGTAAGTGGGCAGAAGAGGGAAAAACCAGGGTCGAACTGGTTTCAGCCTTCTGAAGAGAAATCCTCCCATACTCCTTGAATTCCTTGGATGTTGAAGGCCAGGAGTTATCTAGGACCAGGAGGCTGCCTGAGGAAGCCTTTGTCTGCTGGCTGCCAAGCCCCCCTCCAGGGTCCAGGCCCCACCACAGGTGCAGGGGTGCATTCAGGACACTCTTCCAAGGCCCCCACACACATCAAAGAGTCACAGATAACCAGGGCACACCAGTGTATACAATGTCTGTGGAGTAACAGTTAGAGTGGCAGATGATCCAAAGAAACAGAACCAGGTAAAATAGTATCTTATTCTTTTAAAAGGAGGACAACAAAATATACTCTATATTTTCCAGAAGTTATTTTTACAGTCAACTACTCAAATACCCACAACGCAGTCTGCCTCAGTTCAAAGAAATAAACTGCCCCATGCCATAGAGCTGAGTCCAGAGAACATGCTTCTCGGCCAATGACACAACAAACCCTACAGATGGTCTTTTCTCACTCCCGGCTCTATCACACTCAGCTGGAGGTCTCAGTCCATTTTCTCAGGGTTATCAGCATCCTCCCAGCCAGTTAACACCAATGTTTACTGGAGTCAAAAATTTCAGTTAGATTCCCACGGCAAATGGGATGCTGCCTGGGCCTAAAGGAAAACCATTTGGAGGGAAACCAAAGCAGGCCATGGACCACCATGGTGCTCCACTTTGCACACAGCTCTTAGAGATGAGGAGCCTACACAAATTCTCACTTCCCCCCGATGCCAACATAGTCTTAATTGTTATCAGTGGTGGGGCTCTGTCCACAGACACCCTCTCCAAGAAGCCTCAAACCAGAAGATTCCTTCCCATCTTTCAAAACAGAATGCTTAAGCAAGTGTGGTGGGAGAGATAACACTGGGAAAATTAATGCTGTGGCTGCAAAACAGCACGAAGCAGAATCAAAACACTGGCCCGGATATTTCCACAGGGACACCACAGAAGTCCAAGTGCTTAAAGGACACCCTGAAATCATTCCAAATTTAAATACTGACAAGGTCGGAACAGATTCCTCTCTTGATGGAAGGTAAGCATAGAGATCTCAATTTTTCCAAGGTATCAGCATTAAGGTTTACATGCACGGCATGAATAGGAGAGAATCACCATTGTCCCTCAAACATACTTCCTTCTAAATCAGAGAAGTTACTGGTTGGAACTCATTTCAAGACACCCCCACACAGAAATGATCCTTCTGGTTTTACAGATTCACTAAACTGAGAACAATAGGGTGATTGCTAGAAGGAGGCTGTTTACGGTAAGGATGATCAAGCTTACAGGCAACCCAGAGGGTTGAAGAGCTCCAGGTTTTATCAAGGGTTTCTTCCATAGGCCACTGTGCCATCTAACTTTCCAGCTTCGAGCTTTGAACAGTCATCAGTTTTCCAAAATAAAGACCTCGGTCAGTCAAAAGTCCTCCCAATCACCAGCAGTATCCCTGAGCCTTTTCTGGAAAAGGACAAACAAACCTTAGTTGCTCAAATACAGTACGTATCATTCTTTACATACTTATACTCACCTCCATTCAAATATGTCTAAGTTTGGGCTTGCCTCCAACTCAGGGTAGATTCTAATTATGCAAAGGAAATGCACAGGTCCACCCAGGTTTTAGTTCTGCAGAGATCCTTCCCCATATCTGACCTCCAGGAATGAGTATGACGGCAGCCTGAGTGAATCGTCACCAGGCTCAATGGTACCCCTGACATTACAGATGTTACAGAAGTAACGGAAATGTGAGTGGACAAGGTAGGCGGGTGGGGATTAAATGGAAGGAGGAAGACCTGGGGTGGTATCTGTTTCTGTATGAACCATGCCTGAGGTGGTTAGACCATCTTGTGTTTGGTTTTCCTACATCAGTGTGATGACGATGATCAAGTTAGCATTTATTAATTAATGTGTAGTAGTCATTAGGTACTGCATACACACCTTTTATTGAAAGTCATTTCCTCTTGCCTTTTCCTTCAAATTTTCATCATTGAAAAGAGAAAACAAAAGTTTGAGTCATGCTCCCGTCAGCCTCAAAAGATTCTATGTGAAATTCTATTACCTTATGATTACTCTCTAAGAAACTATAAACAAAAGAAAAAGAAAAAGAATGAGCACCAGAGGAGGAATCAAACATCCCATGTTTTAGTGCCAGGTCTGACTCATGAAGTAAACGATTATCAGTAATATCAACCACAATGACTGAATTTCCTTTCAATCAATTAAATATCTGAGTGCCTACTATATTCCAAGCACTGTTCTAGGAGCTTGTGATACTTCAGTAAGCAAGAGACAAAGATCCCTGCCCTTGCAGAGCTTACATCCTAGCTCACTCCTCTTCCATAACTTAGGAGTGTAGACTCTTGTCTCTCAGCCATGTAAAATCAGAATCTGAACAGGAAACATTTTTGCAGATGATCTAGACCTGTGCTGCCCAATATGGTGGCCATGAGCCATGGGCTACTGAGCACTTGAAATGTGGCTAGTCCAAAATGATTTGTACTCTAAGTATGAAAACATGCTGGATTTCAAAGTCTTGATACAAAGAAAAGAATGTAAAATATGCCACTAATATTTTTATATTGACGACATGTTGAAATAATATTTGACATCGTGGGTTAAATAAAACTTTTAAAAGTACATTTGACTACTAAAAACTTAAGATTACACATGTAGCTCACATTATATTCTATTGGACAGCATTGGTCTATAGTCTGCAATCCTTATCACAATGAAGAAACTGAAGGCTGAAGAGGTAAAGGCTCCACCAAGACCAGAACCCATGTCTCCCAATAATTATAGGCACCATAAGAGGCAGAGAGGAGGTAAGTGTAAAGATTGCAAAGGGTCTGAGCACTGGAAAAATCAGCAGTGCTCCTTCCTAAGTGAGCAACCTGGGCAAGCACCTGGGCACGTGGCAGGTGCTCAGTTAGTATTCGTTTCATCTCTACCTCTGCATCAGGACTCTTCCTACTACAGCCTCTGTACAGTCATCCATGTGAAGGGCAGGACTGCTAGAGGCAACACAACATCAGCTCACCTCAGTGGTCCCAATCCCTTCTCTAGCTATGATAAGCAGAGGGCAGGGATAAGTAAGGTGGGTGCAGGAGAGGGCCAGCCAGGCCCGGGGGAGGCAACACAAGGTGATGGGGGCAGTTCAAGATTCACGGATAATTTTCTTCTCAAGATGTTTTTACAGGGGGTTAAATATGGGGACACATGGGACTTTTGTGCTCATCCACTCAAACATAAATTTTTAAAAACTAGAAAATAGGGCTCAAGGCAGAACTGTAAAGAAGTATTGAAGAGGAGAGGTGTGGGATAAGGAAATCCTTAGATGGGATAAGACTAGTCAGAAGTCTCTGGGAAGGGTCCAAAGCTGGATTAAAATAAAGTCTGGTGAGACAGCAGTAGCATTCATTTGTTCAAATATCTGAGAATGTATTCTGTGAGGCAAGGAGGGACAGTAAGGAAGTCTTGTCCAAGGAAGGGTGAGAATAAACAGAAGACCAGAAAGTTTCAGGTCTTGACAAGGAGCTCAGCTTTGGGGGAATGGGCGGTTCCCCTGAGTTCTTCAGATGGCCTTGGCCAGAGGCAGGGAGATCTGCTGGGCTATTGCTCCAATTAAGCTGCTGTCCACAGGGCCCTAAACCAGGTTAGTGATGACAGTGGGAAACAGAAAACTAAAAATTAAGCAAAACAAAACAAAAAAACAGAATCAGCAGAACCAGCAACTGCCTGAACATGAAGAGAGGGAGAGAGAAGGGCTGAGTGAGCCATGCAAGGCCAGTGTTGGAGTGGATGGGGAGGATGGGGAGCTCAGTCTGAGAAGTTTCAGCTGTTGGTCAATTAGCAGTCACTGCCCCAAACCACCATTTAAAAAAGGCCCAGAAACCGTCCTCCATTTTAGGCTGGGAGCTTTTGATACAAATAGCCCCAGTGCCTTGGTCCACCACAAGGATGCCCACTGTGTCTTACTCTTGGAGAGCCCTGGCAGTCAAATGCCAACAGAGCATGGTTTCCAGATAACAGAAGCACCTTCTGTGTGCCAGGTCCTGCTCCAGGTGCTGGGGATTTGCAGTGAACACAGACCGCTGCCTTCCTGGGGCTTATGGTGCTAGTGGCCGAGATAAATGAGAGAAAAATGAGTGCCTACAGCACACTGTAAAGCAGACCCAGCTCCTCCTCCACTCAGAGCACTTCAACAGGCCTTTTCACATACCATTGCCTTGGCCTCTTCAGCACCTGGCACAAACTACTGCCTAGGAAGCACTTAACTACTTACTGATTCAATCACTATGCTCCAAGAAATAGACTCACTATGCAGTTTAGTGACCAAAACTCAAAAATGCTGAGACAAAAAACATCTTATATGGAGAGCTGCTTATTTCTTCATATTAGTTTTTTCCTACTGTCCCAAGAAGTTCTGCACACAGTTCAGAAACAGGCTCCAGGAGCCTGCTGGACAAAATCTATTACTTCTAAACAATTCATAAGGCTTTCTTAGAATTGGGTTATTTCATGATGCTTCCTCTAAGCCATTTAAATTCCAAATATAAGCTTCCTCACAATGCATGTAGTGAAAGGGTTAAAAAGCTCAAGAAGGAACAAGTCCCAGAAACATCACTACAGCTCCACCCAAGTAGCCTTAAACATTTGAACATTTTATACACAGAGGCCATCTGCTCCATCACAACACAGTTTATGCCAATTTAATGTACTTCAGTCAGAACACCAAAATGGCAGAAAGCATTTTTTTGTATTACTTTGTTTACTTCAGTGACAACACAAAAAGTCCACAGAACTTCTGTAACCCAAGTAATGTTCAATTGTAAATAACACTTCACACTCTGTGTTGCTCTATCTCACCGCCCAAAACACACACACACAGACACACATGCACAAAGCACAGTAACAGACACAGCCAAGTCAGATGTGGGATCAAAAAACCAAAACTCCACAGAATGTTAACTCCTCATGAAACAAGTCTTGGGCTTCTCCAACTTCTCCATGTAATGCAAAAAGTTTTAACATGCACATTCACTATTTTAGAGTTCTTCAACTGCCATTCTTCAGTGGCTGACTCCATGCACAGGACACAGCAAAGATGAAACATGAAGACAAGTTAAACTTACAAGAGCAGTTAAAAAAAACTTGTCATTGTCTAATGTTGTGTCAAATGTGCCCAGTTAGTGGTACTGTGAGAACAAGGCACTGCAGTCCATTTTTAAGTTATCTTTATTGCTGATCTGTTCCTTGGACTTTCAGATGTACGAGGAATTCTCAGTTCTCCGATGCAAGACGTGCATATCTGCCTGGCCTTGAACACTGGGGGACGAAGGATGAGTGTGTGTATGTTACTGGGAGATAGGGGTGGGCGGGGGAGAGCTTCTGGAACTCAGGATGAGATTTCTGTGAGCTACTTGTACTCACAAGAGGGCTGAAGAAACTAAGTAGGGAGAGGCTACTGTGCTCAGCTAAGTCATGCTCATTTTGACAAAGTGGGCCAAGAGCCAAAGCATTTCCTTCAAAGTTACACAAACTTAATCTCTGGATACAAGGTAGGTATTGTGGAAGAAACTCAACACAGAGTGTTACTGCTATCTCTAGGTACACACACTAAAATTACTTTTGAAATTAGGGACCTCTTTTGGTAGCAATTTATAGGCCTCATGGCTGGTATTTTTTTTGTTTTAACTGTGATGTTTTGGGGCTCCCCCAGCCACCTGAAATTATATTCACTACAAAAATTTTTCTTTTTAAAAACTTCTTATTAAGAATATTTGTAAAAACTCCTTATTAAGAATATTTGTACTCAGAAACTACAGTTACACCTTAAGACACAAAGTTTCAGTTCTCTTCAGTAAAATAAATTTGCAGAGATATTTAAGTTTCTATCATTACACACAAAAATATCAAAGGACAGAACCACTGCCTGTCCGTTTCAAAAAAGTCAGCATTCTCTCACATTCCCCCCTCCCCCCAATACACACACAACCGCAGAGCCCAGTGTCGCTGGTCTCACTGCCTCAGTACCTCTCGGGATTTAAAACCCAGCACCATTCTTGGTAAGCACTCACATCACCCTCACAGCTGCCTGGCTTGCTGCCTTGCCAAGTTACTCACGTTGAAAGGTTAGTGTAGCCAACAATGGACAATCCCATTCCCGGGGTGGGGGTGGGGGGTGGAGGGGATGGGGAGTGGGGACAGCAGGGCCAAGCCAGGAGACAACTTTAGGAGGCTTTAATAATCTTAACTTTATATCCTGGGGGTGATTCAGGCTCCTAACCCACCAACCAAATATCCTGAATACCAAGCTGTCACAATACAAGTGATTACACAGCCTTCATTAAAAGCTTACCATAAGGGCACTTCAAGCACGTTATGTGCATGTTATGCCTCTATAAAAACAACAAAAAATTAAAACGCAACACACAAGGAATTGGTCAGAGCCCTGCAGAAGCCTTCCTCCGGACTAAAAGGTGTGTGTTGGGGGAGGGGAGGATAGGTTTGACATCATCCCTCCCGCGGCGTCCACTTTTGACAGTCGGTTCTACTGAAGATGCCTCGACTGGTTGTCAAGGGAAATTTGCCAGGCATTTCTCCTGAAGTCCTCCCTTTCTTTGAAGTAGCGCCGTTTCGTTTTCTCGCCTGCCTGCGAGGTACCAACCTCGTCACCGTCCTCCGACTCCCCGCCTACTTCGCTCCCTCCTGCCTTCACTATCCGCGCCAAACGGGTCCCCTGACTGCGACACCTCCCCGGGCAGCCGCGCTTCTACCCTACCAGCGGGCACGGCCATCCCAGGCTTGTAGGCTTTACATTCAGCAAGTTTCGTCCCTAAAAGGGGAGAAACCAGGTCTCACAGACACCGTATGCCCGAGATGTTTCCGAGGGACGCGCTGCGCACAAGTTACTCGCTTTGATCACTTTGCTGTTCACGGTCGAGTCCAAAATCGAGTCAAAAAAGTTAGGGACCTCCGTCTCTATCCTCAAAACCCAGGCCTTGGCACCGACCACTAAGAAGCGTACCTCCTTTCCCTGGCCTGATAAAAGTACCGCTTCTCTGCGAACCCACAGACCGCTGCGTCTCCAACTGCGCCTTCGGAAACCTCCAAATTCGAATTCGCGCTCGGACCGCGGGAGGTGGCGTGCGCGCCCGCGGGCGCTCAGGGGCAGGCCCGAGAGACCACGGGCACCGACAGAGAGGCGGGCGGCGCCGTCGGATGCGGCGCAGGAGCTGAAGGTCCCCATCGCACACTCTTCGGCCAGCGCGCAGCCCGCGGGGCGCGCGGAGCAGGAACTCGCTGAAGTTTGCCAAACCCCGGCCGAAGTCTCTGGAAACTTGTGGCTCGCAGCGTCTCGCCTGGACGTCGGGGGGCGGGGTGTGTATTGGAGGGTCGCCACGAGAGGAGGAGGGGAAGGGAGCACTAGGTCCGGGCACCTGCCGGCACCCCTCCTCCTGTCCCCGCGCTCCCACCAGGCTTGGCAAAGACGTGAGAGCCTCTGGGCTGGGACAGAACCCCGAGGGCAGACCGCGCGGCTTCCAGAGGCCGCCGCGTCTCGCACCTTTGGAGGAGGGGGCCGTGGACTCACCTGGGCGGCGGAGACGACAGAGGCAGGTCCTTGGCGTGGGCGGCCCCCAGAAGGAGCGGCGCGGTCACTCCAGCCCCCAGGCAGCGGCACCAAGTGAGCCGCCCCGCCGCCGCCCCCTCCGTTCTTATACCGGCGGACCACGCCCCCTCCCACCGCCCCCGACTCCGCCCGGGCCTCTAAGCCTGCCCTCCTGGGAGAGCCAGGGGCGGGGCGGGACGGGGCGGAGCCAATCCCGACGGGATCGTTCCGCCGGGACGCTGACGAACAAGGGCAGGGCGAGAGGTGCCCTCTGATTGGCTCCTCGGGTGAATGGTTGCCGAGAGACGAGTAAATCTTAAGCGGCGGAAAGGGGCGGTGGTGCAGAAGGGGTAGCACTGCGCAGGCGCAATAGAGAAGGGCTGCGCAGACCGCCCCTTAACTTCTTAGTTAGTGGGAGGTGCTCTCGTTTTAATTTCCACTGTACTCTTTCTGCCATTCCTGAAGTAAAAACTTTTTCTCCTGAGCGTTTCCACCTTTACTTTGCTCCCTATCAGGCCTATTTTTTTCCTGCTTCTCTGGGAATTTTCGCGCTGTTTCTCCCGCCAGGAGTGGGGAGTGAAACCTCACGCCTACCTCCAGCATGTGTATTTGAAGTCAGAAAAGACCTCTAATTTCTGGGCCCTGGGATCCCTTATCACTTCCCAAGCCAACTGGCTGGAGGTGAAAGGGTGCTTATTGGAGAAAGGGCTGGTGCACTTGTTTTTCTGGCCTCAGCTACCACCTGTGTGCCTTTAATGACACTAAGGGCCTCGGGGGAATTTATAGTCAATTCTGACAACTGCGACAGCTTCAGCCCTATTCGGAATGTGTCAGAGAGCTCGGTCCTGTGTGTTATGTAACAAGCAGACTGGGTTTGGACATCATCCATTCATTCCATAGCAAGTGGTTAAAAAGAGACCAGGTTCTAAATTAAGACTAATCAGGACTGAGATCTCCATTAACCACTTAACTATCCGTAAGGCCTTGGGCGAGTAACAATCCTCCATAAACCTCCATATCCGCACCTGTAAGACGGGACTAAAAATGGAACGGCTTTGTAGGGTTATACAAGGATTAAGAAAATGCACCAAAAACTATTAATTAGTGCAGTGCCTGATATAAAGTGTGAGGTAAATGGTTTTATATATATATATATATATATATATATATATACATATATCAAATAGCCCTTGTTATTTATCAGTAAACACTTATTGAGCTCCCATGAATATCCTCTACTGGGTGCTGGGGGAAATGTCTACCCTCCAGAAGCAGTTATTTTCCTACCCCTTCCTTTTTCCATCCCTGCCTAAAATAAGTGTAATTCTCAGTGTTTGCCAAGCTATAAACAGTTCTCAACGTGTGCCTGCCTGCCCGGGGAGGTCTCCAGAAACATTAATGGGATAGGACATCAGTATGAGTACTTGTAGGGAAAGCCACACTATGGTCTGATAATTTTTTTTTTGAGGCATAGCATTTGGTAAAGTGCACGTCTTAAGTGCACAGGTGATGTACATGTGTGCAGCCATGTAACCACCCCCAGATCAAGAAAGAATATATCCAGCGCCCTCTGGCTTCTTCCCATTCAATATTCCATAGGACAACCACTATACTGAACACTATTACCTTACGTTAGTTTACCAATATTTGATCTTGATAGAGCTGGAAATATCTACGTACATTTACATGTAGTATGTGCTTTTTTGTGTCTAGCTTTTTTTGCTCAACATTGTGGCTAGGAAATTCATCCATGTTGTCATGTGTAACAGTCGTTCATTCTTTTTCATTGCTGTGTATTGTTTCGTTAAATAACTATTGGACAATTTATGCACTTATTCTACCTTGGTGGATGTTTGGGTTGCTTCAAATTTTTGCCTATCTTGAATGAAGGTGCTACAAACATCCTACATGTCTGTTGGTGGAAATAGCATTCATTTATGTTCATTATATACCCAGGACTGGAATCACTGGATCATAGAGTATACGAATATTTAGCTTTACATGTGCTGCCAGAAAGATCTCAAATTAGTGTGCCAATTTATATTCCACCCAATAATATGAGATTTCCAGTTGCTCTACATGTATGCCAGTATTGGTGTTGTTGGACTTATTCATTTTAGAATGTAGGCATGCATCAAATCACTTTGTGCTTTAAATTTGCATTTCTCTGATGACTAATGATGTTGAGCACTTTTTCATATGCTAATTGGCCATTTTGATATCCCTTTTTGTGAAGTGTCTGTACAAGTTGTTTTTCCATTGTGGGGGGAGTTGTTTGTCTTTTCTTAATGATCCGTAGGAGTTCTTCATATGTTCTGGATATGAGCCCTTTGTCACAAATGTGTGTGTGTGTATATATTACAAATATCTTCTCCCAATCTTTGGCTTGCTTTTCATTCTCTTAATGCTGTTTTTTGATAAATAGAAATTCTTAATCTTAAAGAAATCCAATTTATAATCATCTTTTATGATTAGTTCTTTGTGTGTCCTGTTAAGAAATCTTTTCCTATCTTAAGGCCATAAAGATATTCTCCTATGTTTTCTAGTAAGAGCTTGATTGTTTTAGATTTCACATTTAGGTCCATGATTCATCTCAAATTAATTTTGTGTACAGTTTGGTGTCAAGGTTTATTTTTTCCAATATGGTAAAAATGGCACCATTGGTAAGTACTTTTTTTAAATGAATGAATAAATGACTGTTTGTTAAAAGTTTAGTTATGAGAACAAAATGACCGATTACTTAACATCCAGAAAAAATCTAGGACATATGATCATAATAAAATTAATAGCAGATTATCACATGACATTGGCACTCATACCTTTTGTACTTTTTCATTGCCTCAGGAATACCATCAGCACAGGTAGGCTCAGGGTGGAACACAGGACAGAAATTCTTGCCAAGATTACCTTCCATCTAATGCGGTTTTGTTCCACCTTTGCTTAGTTGAAATTTTGTTCAGCTTCCTGACAATTCTGTGGTGGGGAGGAAGGGAAGAGCAAAGAGCCAGAAAACAAATACATTATGCATATATGTATATACATCTTTTTCTTGCCCCTTTTTATTCCTGCAGCGTTACTTGATTTTTCTAGAAATCTGTTGTTGTTTCAAGTACACAGTGTTCTTCCGACCTCATAAAACCATGGTATCCTGGAGCTGGAAGGAGTCTCAGGAAGTTATGAGGTCCTGCCCATTGGACATGGAACCAGGTATTAAAACGGTCATTTCCAAGATTATTGATGCTTCCTTCTTGCCAAATTCCAGCCTCTGCTGGAACACATCCAATCAAAGTTGTTTAAAGACCTCCTTTGCATTCTGAGTGGTTATACCTAAGAAAGCTGAAGGATAGCAGAGGGAGGAAATATTTTTACAAATGCAGGCGTGCCTCACTTGTAACAATGCTCCTGAAAAAGCTGTACGTCTCAGTAGACTCTTAGTTTAAATACTCCAGAGAAGCAAAACAATTCTACCCCATTAATCCTTTAGTAAAGCAAGAAAACTTTTTTGCAAGTGCCTAATAAACTGCTGATTTATCAGTTTTTTTGTCTCGAATGTTTTTATTATTTGATATGAAGGTGGATCACCACTATAAGTGTTTATTAAAATGCTATCCTCTAAATAAAGTGTTTATTAAAATGCCATCTTCTAAATGTCTTATCTTTCTTAAAACAATTTTTAAGTAAAGTTTTTATCAAACTATAGCATGCATATGAAGTGAATTTTCATGAATTGAACAAATCTGTCACCAACATTCAGTCCAGAGATAGATTATCACCAGTGCCCCCACCACCAAGAAGTTCCCCTCATGCCCTCTTCCAGTCACTACCCCGCCAAGAGTAACTGATCTCCTGATTTATAACATCACAAGTTAGGTTTGTCTGTTTTTGTAATTGATTTAAATGAGTCCTACAGTATGAACTCTTTTGTGTCGGGTTTCTTTTGCTCAACATTATGCTTGTGAAACTACACTTTCATTCAACAAAATAGATGCACTCTGTTGCATGGTGTTGTTCATTCTCATCGCTGAGTATTTCATTGTATGAATATGCATCAATTTATGTATCCATTCTACTATAGGTGGACATGTGGATTGTTTCCATTTGGGAGCTATGACAATGTGGCTATGAACATTCTTGAACATGTTTTTTGGTTATATTCCTAAGAATGGAATCTGTGCTTCCTATTGTATGTGTATGTACAACTCTAGTAGATATTGCCAGTTTTCTTAAGTGACTGTTCCAATTTACACCCCCACAAGCAGTGTTTGAGAGGTCCAGTTGTTTCATTAACATTTGCTATTATTCGTCTTTATTTTGTCCAAACTTTTTATTTTGACCATTGTGATGGGTCTTAAAATCTTTTAAAATAATGTTTTCTTCAGGGGTCTTCAAATGTTTTTATAGTTGTTATTTTGTTTTTGCTTTTAATATTTCAAAACCAACATTTTTGTGCACATCTTATAATTAGAAGAAAGAAAGGAAACAGAAATATGAGGC
>PVKY010009877.1:0-13016 GCA_004027775.1 Bradypus variegatus
GTGGCCGACACTACATCCGTCACTGGTGGTGTCACTGCTGTTAGTGGTGACTTAGGAGATACGAGGTGGACACTTTGGCTGTCACCACCCTCACAGAATGGATTCCACACAGTCTCTGCTCCATTCCTTCATTTAGGTGTAATTCAAAGTCCCATGTCCCTATGCCCTAGTAGCAAAAGAAGGAACCTAGGAAAATTCCTGACAATTTCAACCTTTATGGGGGCAGGTGGACTTTGCCTTATAAGGTGTGAAAGAGCCCACGTACAGGAAGGGAGATCAGATGCTGAATCAATTGCAATGACATACACACAATAATGCATAAAGTAAAAAAAAAAAAAGAAATTATGTCTGGTCAAAATGATCCTTAAAAATTTCCTTAAATCATCCCGTTGTGGACCCGTATTTGGAAAAGACCAGTTTTCAATAGGTCCAACAGGGTCAGTTTTTCCCCGGTGTTGAAGTAGGTTGACGCTACTTCAGTTGAGCAACAGTTGACGCAGCTGGCTTAGGGTGGTAAGATGCTCACACTGCAACCAACTCAAGGAATGGCAAATGCCACCAGCTGCTCCATTTAAATTCTGATTTTTCTTCCCTCCTTCTCTGATCCCTGCCCCCCACCTCCTGGTCCCTCTCTTTTCCTCCAGTTCCTTCCTCCCCTCTTCCTCCCCACTTCCTCCTCCCCCCACCCTCCCCAGGCGAAGAATCCATCAGCTTGTTGCGAATATGAGGGCACTCAGCTATTTTGCTGCTGCTCCGTGACAGCAGCCAGAGCGTTTCTCAACACATGTGCTCTCTTTCTCACTTAAAGTCCCAACACCCAGAAAAAAAAAGTCAACCATTTCCTTTTACAGATGGGCAAGCTGAAGCCCAGAGAGCGGTGGGGTTCGCCTGAGCTAAGAGAGTGGCTGTGGCTGTGAGTACTAAAACCCAGATGTTCCACCAGCACAACTTCGTGTATATAATACTTTCTTGCTTTCAGAAGTCCAGATTTTTAGACAGGGCATTGGAATCTCTAGACATTACAAGTTTGACAAAGCCTTTGTTCTGAATCTATCCCTTGCTGACCAGCCCTGTGATAAGAATATCCTAGAAACTGGATTTTTCTATTAAAAAGCAACAAAAACATTTCCACATGTGGACTGGGGACATTCTGCCTCAAATTCTCTTTGGGAGTCTCATCGTTTAAAAAGATTTGAGTATCTCTTTAGCTTTGCTTCTCCTCCTAATTGTAAAACTTTTTCCCTTGTGTTTCTTCTAGGATGTCTCCCCCACAACCCCAAAGAAGCCTACTACTTCTCTTCTTTCTTCTCCTATTTCCTGATATTCTACGTGCCTGCTTTTCACTGGTATCATCTTTTCAAACTTTATGCTGGAATTTATTCCACCCAAGCCAAATCCAAAGTGTGAAGAAAGAAGTCAAACCAGTTTGTCTCCTTTGCAATCCCTTAAAAACACTGAAATATGAAGATATAAGTTTAATATATCTGGAAAATAATCTCTAGTCCTGTTTCCCTGGAAGATGGGTATACCAGTTGGCCCAAACTCCAGGAAGGTTTTTCTATGGGCTAGATGTGGAAAAAAAATGGTATGGAGAATGATCTGGAGGTTGAACTACGTAATGCTTTAAATATCTGACACTTCTTTTCCTTCTTTTTTCTTTGAGGACTCAATTGCAGAATGCTGAGTTAATTGTAATCCTTGGTTTATAGCACATTATCATCACTGGTTCATGCAAAACCCTCTTTTGATTTATCTATTTATTTATTTCCTTTAACCCCATCCCACACAGCCAATCATTGCAGTGTGTTTCATGTTTGTCTTTTCATTATTGTGTATTCTTGACAAGTGCACGTTGTTAGTATGGCTATATTTTCATTTATATAAATGTTACCCATCTGTATTGCTATGTGTGTGCATAATCCATTCCTTTGAATCACTACACAATTCCACAATTTACTTATCCTCTCAGGGCTATGCATGCAGGCTCCCAATTCCTGCCCCCAAGAATGCTGAGTCCAATGTCCATGTGTCTTTATGGTCCTCTGAGAGAACTTGTTCGGGAGATGGGGCATAGGGTATAACAGGTGCTGTGGAGGGTCAATCAGACGTCCCCTTCAGTACTGAAGGACTCATTCCCCCAGCTTCTGGGAGTGTTGGCTGCCAACAGCTTTCAAACCAGTCCCTCTCCAGGAATTGTCCTCAACCTAAGAGCTGCCCCACCCGACACTCTGGGCCCTGCCCTCAGGCCTCAGGGTGGGACAGCTCGGAAGGGCCATCCCGGCTCCAGAATTCCCTAAAGGAGAGTGAGTTCATGAGGCCTTTGAGGTGAGTGGCAGAGGGAGACCTCTGCCCAGTGCTATGGGTCTCACTCCCCTGAAACTGATGGGCTCTGAGCGTGCTTCCCAGGAAACACCCTGCGTGCGGGCTCCCTCTCAGTGTCTGTTTTCCAGCGAACTTGATCTCAGTCACAGGCCGTGGGTGCATTGCATTTGACTACGTGGGGCCGGTTGCCCTCCGAGTGGGCGGCACCACCCGATACTGCCCCAGCAGAGAAGGAGTGTGTTACACCTCCTCAGCCCTGTCAGCTCTCGGGATTTTCTAGGGGTCCAATTTTTGCAAATGTATTAGGTATAAACTGGTATTTCTTTGTTTTAATTTGCTCACTAAAGAGTTTCAGCTTCTTTGTATGCCCATTAATCTGGGGGCTTTCCCTGTCTCTAAATTGCCTGAACATACAATTTGGCCATTTTTCTTTTGGGGTATTACCTGAGTAGTAATTCCCCTCTCAGTTTAAATTACTGCAAAATCTCCCATTCTGTCCTTGGTTTATTAACTTTACCCACGGTGTCTTTCACTGAACCAAAGGTCTCAATTTGATCAAATCTGTTTAGAGTTGTTTTGTTTTGTTTGCCTATCATTTGAGGTTTTGACATTCTATTTAGGAAGTACTCCCCTTTCCCTAAGTCACAAAGGTATTGTATTATCTCCTATAACTTTATATTTTTACCATTCACATTTACATTTCATATTTTCACATTTCAATGGATTTAGAGTCCACTTGAGTGTGATGTTGAGTAGAAATTTTGTTTCATATTTCTCTATATAGTGATCTGGTTTTCCCAAAAACAACCCACTAATAAATTTGGCCTTTATCCTTAGAACTGTGGTATGATCTGTCTTCTTATCTATTTATTTTTTATTAATATCACAATGTTTATATATCTAGACCTTGTAATATGTCTTAATGTTTGCTATAGCAACTCTTCCCTCTTTAATTATTGTTCTTCTCTCCTTTTTACTATTGAACTAGCTATTTTTAAATATTTATTTAACGTAATTTTAGAGTAATTTTAGGGAGAATTTAAGTTTTAGAGTAAATTTGTCAATTTTCTCAAAAGTCAAACTGGAATTTTTATTTGGATTGAATTAAATTTATAGATAAATTCGGGAGAATCGGCATGTTTATAATGCTAAGTTATGCCATCCAATTATCTAAAATATCTCTCCATTGATTCAGATCATCTTCCATGTCCTCTAGCACAGTATGTGAAGCATTATTCCTGTATACTTTCTAGCTTTGTTGCTATTGTGGATGGTACCTTATTTTTTAAATTTAATTTCCTAGTTGGTTATAGTTGGTGTAAAGAAATACTATTGATTTTTGTAGTTTGCTCTTCTATCCAGCTGTCTTGCTGCACTCTATTAATTCAAGAGTTTTTTATGTCACTTTTGAATTTCTCTGTTTGTGTGTTTGTTTGGAGATGATCCTATTAACTGCAAATGATGATGGTGTAAACTTTCCCTTTGAATGTCGTGTTGCTCTTACTTATCTCTCCCTCAATGACTGGCATCATGGAAACCTCTATTTCATTCTCAATTTTTTTTCTCAGTATCAAATTAAAGAAATTATCCTCTATTCTTCATTTGCAGAATTATAACTAGGTATTAAAGCTTTCTATAACCAAAAAGTGCAGGATAAGTAGGATTTCATGGTTAAAAAAAAAAAGTGCATGATGTTTGTTAAATACACTCAAACCCTCTCCCCAGAGGTTTCTGTTCCAGTGACATTTCCTGGTGGCCCCCATGGGATTTACTCCCAGTTAGAAGCCTAGGGGACTTAGCAGTCCTCCTCTGTCTCCCCGTGTTCTCTTGTGCTTCTGCCATCATGAGAGACACATTTTGCTGAGCTGCCCCAGTGAGGTCCAGCTCAGAGCAATAGAGTCCAGCTGATGTGTAGATGCAGGAGGGAGCCCAGCCAAGCTCAGCCAGCTCCAGGCCATCTCATTATTTAAGCTAAATAATGCTCATTGCTCTATGCATTACCATTGTATGGTTTTTACTTACACAGCAATTGCCAACCAAAAATATGTCACCTACCAGCGCTTTCTGTAGATGCCATTCCAGGTTTAAAAAAAAATAACAATAAAAAAAACCAAAAAAAGAAACAGCCATTAGGGAAAAGCTCCTTTCCCCAATCCCAACTCACCAAAGCCCTGCCCCTGCCCCTGCCCCCCCATTGTCTCAGCCTGTAGGACATGGCTGAGATCCCCAGGGGAACTGGTAAGCCTTGGTAAGCCACAACCCCCACCCCAATAAAAAAGAACCCCAAGCAATTCAAATATGTCCCGTGCCTCTGAAAACTCTTTGGAATCACAAACAGGTGTGTGCATGGCTCTGACTTGCGGTCCCCGGATGCAAAGAGCAATTTCAACGGAGGCCCCAGATTCTGGAGGTTTTTGTTGCTAGAGGAGGATCCTCGGCAGTTCGGTGAAGAAGTTTACTTTAGCAAGTGAGGCTGCTGCACAGGGCATTGCCGGAACCGCAGCTCCCAGGTTCCCGGGCCCAGCAAACCTTCTTGGGCAGGGATCACGGTTTTTCAAATGAATTCTTATTGTTGTCCACTTCCCAGTTTTGCTGCTGTGCTGTAGGCTCTAGGATCAATTTTAGTTGAAAATGCTGCAAAAACAAAAAAGGTAATGCCACTTTCCACACTGTTTCAAAAGGTTTTTAAGTGGAAAAAGGTATTTAGTATTTTTAATAAGCATCTTCAATACTATTGAGTTGGTTTCTTTGTTCATATCATAAGATTAATTATGCTGTCAGACACTTTCAAGGCCTGCTTAACAAAGATTCAGTGATATAATGGTTTGCTTTGCACTGCCTTTTTTCTGCATAGCAATCACAATCAGCATTAGACAATTTAAAACCCTTTCACCAGCCGGAAGTTCTGAAGAGCCTTTTAATCAACAAAAGTAATTTTGCAAACAACTAGATACAGCATTTTTTATATTAACTAACTTGCATTTAAACTCTGCAGGCTTGATTCTTCCCAGGCCTCTGATTCCTGGAAACTGGGTTATTCTGATGGCTGAGAATCTGAAAGTGGGGAGTGCAACACATTGTCTGCCCTGGGTACCCCCCAATTTTCATGTCCTATTACCTAACTCTGCTTATTAAAAAGATAGCCTTTCTACTCAAATGCAATTCATTCATTTTAATTATCTCTTAATATACACATCCTGTCTAAGCAGTTAAACTCTTTTTTTTTTTTTAATTTAGCTGGCCAGAGAGCTTCATCTTGCTATTTTTTTAACAACAACAATTTGTATTTGTGTGTTGTAGTTTTACATAGGTTTTTTTTTATTTGCTTACTTTTCAATTGTTTTTTGTGTGTAGGCCTGAGATTAGAACATTCTATAAGCTCCACTTTTTTAGATTTTGGGAATCAAATTCTTTCCGAGACCGGAAATATTTGAGATGCAGCTTGAGTTCTCTGCTCACGCTGGGGCTAGCCCCATACAAAACTAACAGTTTTGACATTTTGTACTTAAAATGATGTCTTCTTTGGAAACAACGGCAGGGAGACATCATTTGGCTTTTTTTTTTTTTTAAATCAAGAACATTTTTTAAATGAAACTAACCTGTTAATGACACCTTTAAAACAGTCATTAAAAAAAAAATGGAATAAAGAAAGGCCCAGCCAGCAGCATAATTTGTACCATTGCTGTGTGTGGTAATTAGCGACCGTGGCAATGATTCCACACCCTAAACCCTCTCGTATTTGACACTATTTCAACCCTGGCAAGAAGTGACCCAGGGATCTGGGGCCACAGGACAAGAGGAGCAAGTGCTGTCACTGGAAATAACAGGGTCAGGAGACGCGACTAATGGAGTCATAGCAACTAATGCACAGAGCCAATCAGAGGAGCCGCCAATCTGTAAATGAGGATATAATTAGCAGAAAAAATAACATGCTTTGGTTGAATTCGAGGGGAGCCTGTAATGACTGGATATTGAGAAAGATTCCGAAAGATTAGAGCAAACATTATGCAACAAAGAATACCTAATTAGGGGAAAAAAGTGAATATGCCTTAATTAGAGGGAAATGCATGATTGAAAGACGCAGAGTTGTCTTTTAATATGAATGTAGTAACGAATGCAGTAATGAAGGTTAGCGCATATCTCCTGGCTTGGCTTAGCAAAGCATTCTGCGAGTTAGCGGGGGCTTCGCGCACAGCCCTTTGCAGATGGTGGTCTCAGGCGGCCGGAGGAGATGCTCCCGGGCAAATTCAGACCCCATTCGAGCCGTGAGCGGAGGGCTGGTGGTGCCCACAGCTCAGGGAGCCGGTGGTCTCAGCCCCAGGCGTGTCCTGCCTCTCTGGAGAGCTGAGCATCCCACAACTTGTCATGGTGCCAAAAATGCAGAAAACACACTATTAAGTGCAAAAAAAAAAAGTGTGCACATGTTCACAGCCAAGGGCACGGAGCTCACCTTTGATGCTTTCCGTGCAGGTCTGTAATTGGCAAGATGCCGATTTTGTTTAAGGAATTAAAACAGAACCGTCCTCCTCCCAGAACACCCACCCTAAGCAGGCACCCATCCCGGGTACCCCCTTCAGGGAATTTCCGTGATCTCTGTGAGCAAAGCCGCCCCGCCTTCACGGCAGCAGACATTGCAGGACTGTAAGCCACTACCATCTCTTCCCGTAATAAACAAACTACGTCTTGTTTTAATTCCTCCTTTATCCCTTTCTGCCAAACTGTTCTGAGCATTGATTTTCATTTATTTTACACAATCCTTAATTGTCATCATTAGCTATCTATGCCACATCCTCCTGCTTAAATCTGCCCTGTCAATTTTGCGGCATATTTATAGATTAATTTAAATGTGCTTTTGAATTTATGACTGCATACCTTTGGTATGTTTGTAACATTAAAATACTTATGGCACAGAATTTTTTAATTAAAACTATTCATCAAAGAAAGTCCAGGTAGCAAGCATCGCCTGGTTTGCGGTGGGGGTTCTGGCAGCCGGAGCAAGCAAAATAATAGGTCAATTAAAAAAAATCTAAAGATAGCATTTCCAAAGACCCAATTGTTTAATGAGCATTTGCCAACTGATCTTCCCAAATTAAATTATGAACTTGTTTTTTAGTTATGGGCATCAGGGCTGTGTGTGGCAGGAGAGAGGAAGGGATAGCTCTCAGGCCAGAGTCTTCTGCAAACAGTGCTCAGAGACTCTGGCAGGCAGGGCAACTGGAGCCGCTTTCTGGAAACTGACATCCTGAAACTGCAGTGCAGTCCTTGTCTTTTGGTGTGGCACTGCTTCCTCTGGTCTGCCCTGCTGTGTCAGCTGTCTTTGGCTCTCTTAAACCTGCAGCATACCTCTGGCAGCCTTCTCTTTGAGGGTCTCCTCCGGAATGGGAGGGCACTGGGTTCCTGGTCCAAAGGGGGCTCTTAGCTGCAACTGAAACAGACTTCTTAAGGCACTTGGTGGCTGGAAAAATCTCTTCTGTTCTTTGCCCACGTGTGCAGCTAATTCACTTTGCTGAACTGTCAGCTATCTGGAGGCTAGGAGAATAACCTAAGAAGAAGAAAGAAAAAAAAGCCTGAGTCTGTGGTCCCTTTTAGCTCACGCTTCCCCATCAGTTACCTGCTTCCACAGAAGCTGTAGCACTGAACCAGTCAGTCTGAAAGGTCACTCTGAAGGAAGCAATTGCAGTAATTAAAATCCCAATCAGCACCAAAAATGGGTCCTGGAAAAAAAAAATCATAACATCTGAGCACACTGGGAATGAGTGAAGGGAGACGCTCGATTTCCTTCTGCTTTGCCAGGCAGGTCTGAGTGTGCACTTGATGTTGGATCTTTGAAATTCCTAGGTCTTCCTTGTTCTATCTATTTTAGGTTTGTCTTAGTGTTTAGCATTCACCACCTATTTTCTGCTGTTTTTCAAAAATAGTAGGCTATTGGCCCCAGATCCCAGGAATGAGTTTTACATTTCCTGCTCTTTTAAAATGTTTACTGAAAACAAAGGGATATTATCATGAGTATCCATATTTTAATAATATTTTATGAATTTCTTTTTAATTCTCACTCCTTACTATTTAATCTACCTTCTTACACGGATTATCCCAGACCCAACCATCTGAGGATGTTACTTGCAAAACATGTATGGCTTTAGAAATTAGCAAATTATTTGTGATACTTTTAACACATATGGAATGAATAAAATCGACTTATGTTCTATTATTATTTTTACTTTTAGTATCTAGCTGACTTTTGGGGGACCTGGGCAGATTTTAGTGATAGGGCTAAAATTGTGCCCCTAAAATGAACAGCCTAAATAATAAAACATTTTTTCCCCACAGTGTCCTAACATTCATTAGATCACATCAAATTTATTTCTATTCAGATGTTAGAAAAAAAGAAGCATTTATAAATTGGCCAGTGGCATTTTATGGGTTGGCTGGGTTGGCTATCTGAATACAGGGTGGCTGGGAGACTGCCCACTCAGCTCTCTCACTGTTCTTGGACCTTCGTGGGACATTCTGGGAGCAGAATCAGTTTATACATAAAAGGGGCTAGTGGCCTAAAGGAAAGCTGTTTCATACACATCCTGCCATTCACTCCTGATTTATTTTCGATAGGAGCTTTTGTCAAAATGTCAGTACTGACAAGAGGGGGACAAAGGCAGATAATAATAGAGATAGCTAATGGAGCAGGGTTTCATTGGAATTGGACCAAATCTTCCTTTTACCCGACTTTGAATGCTAAATGAATCACTCAGATTTATATGGTGGTGCGACCTCCACAAGGTCCTCATCAGGGCAAAATAGGGTTACAATTCAATAAAACACGTGGGGATGCTTTATTGACTAATGAACCTACCTTGCCGCCAACTGCTGTATTTTACTGCCGCGGACCATAACGGCCTGGCAATTGCATGGTGAGTGTTTGCTAAGGACGTGCCTGTCTTTTCCCCAGATCTGGAAACAGGTTGAGAGAGAGAAGCTCCAGAAGAAGCAGGTCACACACCTTTCCCAAGTCTCCTGGGAATATCAGCCAGGCGCCAATAATAACGGTGCAAATAAGCTGATGCCACTATTTTTAAATAAGCTGTTATTATTGACTAACAGAGGTTGCCGTGGGTGGGATGACAAAGCCTCTGGAGCCGGGGAGTCGCTGCGGAGACTTCTGCTGGAGAGCTCGTTAGTGAGAAGCAGCTGAGTGCAGAGTTAAATGGCTGCCGCCACCCTTTCTGCTCCATCCTACCAGGTGGAGAGCAGAGCTGCTGGTCGGATATGCCATCCATGGCTCTCTCCAGCCTGCCCTTCCCAAACATTTGTCTGTCGGCACAGCCTGCTGTCAGACAGTTAAGGTGAGGAGCCAAAGGCTAGAGGCTCTCGATGGTGGAGATGGTGGCTGTTTTGCCAATAACCAGGGTACTTTTTTGTTTTGAAAGACAGAGTGGCCACCACCTGCACTGACTCTGCTCTCATAATGCGCAGGCCACACCAGCCTTGACTAGACAAATCTCCATGTGATTGTTTGCATTATGCGCATACACACTCACAAAAGTAAGTCACATGAGTAAGTGTCTTCTGAATGGTTCTGCGCCTTAGTGCACATAAAATGAGCTTCGGTTTAGGTGAGTTAGGCACCCATGGCACCGAAGCTGTTTTGAGATGTAACAGGCAGGGCAGAATTAGCGCACAGAGCTTCTGCAGCACCGTGCCTGACAGGCTGAACCAAATGGACCAGTAGAGCCTGGGATGAGCCAGCACCACCTTTCCTTGTGGTTCTACGGGTCCATCGGTGCCGCTCAAGATCCTGTTTCCTGATCCTTAAGCATGTGCATGGGTTATCTAGAACAAAAGCTAGTTGCAGAATTATGTATAGAGTTTGGGTTCATCTTTATAGTTTTTAAACCAACAAAACATACCGAATATATTTATATGCAAGTAAAAGTGTACAAATGGTTTAGAAAGAGTCACATCAAAATGAGAATCACGTCTGCTAGGACGATATACACAGTTCTAACATCACGCCAAGGTACCATCCTCAGTATTTGCAGGTATTAGCAGCCTATAATCCACACGATTCCTTGGGGCAGTTCCCGGTCTGACCCCCAGGCTACAGGTGGGGAAGTTAAAGCACAGAGAGGGTAAGCTGCCTGCCTGAGTTCACACAGCTGGGAGGAACCGAGCAAGGACTCAGCCCCAGGCCTCTAGGCTCTCAAATCCGAGTCTGAGCCCCTGCCCCTCTGCATCCTGTTCCTCGAGGTGGGACCTGGACGGGAGGAGGTTAAGGCTGGTGATCAAGGGGGGCTTCAGACTGATCTCTTCTGTCTTAGCTTTTACTGCTGGGATTATCTGTGTGTATTATTGGTGAATGTGTAATAAATTTTGTTAACACAAATTATGTAAGTCCATTCTGCCTGCTGCTGTGTGATGTCAGAGTCCATGTTTGATTTTATGGTTTGATCAATTGGGCAAAAGAGCATAATCCCAGCTGTTGCAGGCTGAAGAGGAGAGCTGCGAGAGACTGGAGATGGAGGTGATGTCCGCACCCAAGTGAAGGCCATGGGGCACCTGTGAGCTGTGTGCATGAAGGGTTCTCTGTGCAGGGGTGGGGGAGATCACCCCAGGGCCATGGCAATGGCCTGCCAAGCCCAACACAAAAGCTCAGTGGCACTTACCAGCCACGTGGACACCATGAATGGCCATTTACTATAAAACAAAGCAAAGCAATCATGGAAGATTAATACTTTAATTTAAATTTCATTGGTTTTTAATATTTTTAATCTAATTAGTTCAGTGGTTTTGTTCACATTTCATTTGTAAATATGTTTTGCTTTTCCTTGTGTCAGAGCTCTGAGTTTCTTCTGCACAAAAGCTTTCAGATGTACAAAATGGTAAGATGGGTAAAAACTGCCTGGGAGCTCTCCCCGGCCTCCGTCAATCTTTTCCCCTCGCCTCGCCGGTGACACACTCTTTCGCCACCCTCTCTTTGTCTGCCTTCTTCCTCCCTTTGGTGGGCTTGCAAATCCCCTCCCTGGAGAAGCTGTTCCTCCAGGATGAGACATCTCTGCTTTATCCCTGGTAGAACTCAGCTTATAGCTTTAGAATATACTATATAAAGGGAATTGGGAGAACTTGTTTATGTTAGAGTTAGTGACTTGCGTTGGGGATGGGTGTGCATATTCAAAGGGTTTGATGAACACAACAGAAAAAACTCTACAGTTGGAATTTAGGGCACCATAGGGCTTGAGGAATACAGCGTACACCTGTCCGTGTATCACCGTGACTTTTGGGGTGCTGATGGGTGGGCAGGTATCAACCTGAAAAGGAAGGCAGATGACAGAGTTCTGAGCGATATTCTTCTGTCCAGGAGAGGTGTCATGGAGAGAAGGAGTCATTTGGGCAGGAAGGATCCTGTGTGGCCTGGGTGTCCAGGCTCCTGTGTCTGGGACATGCCTCCCACATACCAAGGAGGCTCAGGGTGGTGGCCGTGGTCTGTGAGCAAGCCATGTTTCCTCTCAGGAACTCTGCCTTCCCAACGGTGAAATGAGTGGTTTGAAGAATGTGACGTCCAGTGGCCTTCTAAGGTGACATTCCTGAGACTCAGACTCATTACCTTTCATCCGAGGGGGATGCCCTAGGAGGGGTGAGCCCAGTTCCAGTGGCTTGATGCCCTTTCCCGAGCTGGGGCACCTGTCAGGAGTGTGTCTGTTAGAAGTGAGGCTGACCGGACCCTGCTTCACTGCCGAGTCAGTGGAACAGCCTCTGGCTGTTGGGAGGGGGTGGTTGGCCTCCACTCAAGCTTCAAGTGCAAAGCCCCATGCTGGGGGCATCATGGGAATTTGTGACAGTTGGTGGAGAACTTTAGGACCATAAACCCTAGACAGTATGTGTCACTCATCTGTAACAGACATAATAGGGATAATCATCACTTAACAAGTGATCCGTGGCTAATTAAATGTTACTAATGCACATTGTAAAGAGTCTCATTTTTTCACACTGCTTTAGAATAGGCTGCATGAAGGGCTGTGTTCTGGTTTGCTAATGCTGCCGGGATGCAAAACACCAGAGATGGATTGGCTTTTATGAAAGGGGGTTTATTTGGTTACACAGTTACAGTCTTAAGGCCATAAAGCGTCCAAGGTAACACATCAGCAATTGGGTACCTTCACTGGAGGATGGCCAATGGTGTCTGGAAAACCTCTGTTAGCTGGGAAGGCATGTGGCCGGCGTCTGCTCCAAAGTTCTGGTTTCAAAATGGCTTTCTCTCAGGATGTTCCTCTCTAGGCTGCAGTTCCTCAAAAATGTCACTCTTAGTTGCTCTTGGGGTGTTTTCCTCTTTCATCTTCTCCGGAGCAAGAGTCTCTTTCAATGGCCGTCTTCAAACTGTCTCTCATCTGCAGCTCCTGTGCTTTCTTCCAAGTGTCCCTCATGGCTGTTGCACCTTTTCAAAAGGTCACTCACAGCTGCACTGAGTTCATTCTGTTTGTCAGCCCATTTATGTAGCTCCACTGATCAAGGCCCACCCTGAATGGGTGGGGCCACGCCTACATAGAAATTATCTTATCAGAGTTATCACCTACATTTAGGTGGGTCACATCTCCATGGAAATATAATCAGCACCAAAACATGTGCCCCACAAGACTGCATCAAAGAATATGGCTTTTTCTAGGGGACATAATACAATCAAACTGGGACAGGGTGCAAGAAAAGGT
>PVKY010009878.1:0-13014 GCA_004027775.1 Bradypus variegatus
CCTCTGCCTTGCTCTCTCCCCCAAAAGCCTTTGGTTCTGATGCTTCCATGCTGGAATTATTCATAGCTGACCCTCCCCCACCAGGGCTCAGCAGAGCTTGTCACCTACTTTCCTGACATTCTTATCATGCCCCCTCTTCTCCACTCTCCCCTCCCCAAGTCTGACTATGGGACCCCTCCTCTGCACTCTTGCAGCATCCCATAACATTCTTCCATAACAGAACTTATCACAGTCCTCTGTTACTTGTGAGCTCTCTGAGGGTACCATCTCATTCATCTTTGCTGGCACTGAGCAGGTAATAAAAGTACACAGAAGGAAAAGACTGACTCCATTACAATTCATACTAGCTCATCTCTGGTGGCTAATGCTGCTTACTAATGGTTTGGATTTATGTCTTTCTGACTCCGTCTACATTCCCCACAACAATCTAAATTGTTTTCACTTTTTCATTCCCTGACCACGTGTCTCCCTCATCCATAGAAATGACCCTGACTATGACTTTACTAGGAAGGTTGAGCCCATATATATCTTGAAAATCTTTAGCTTCTCTTCTCAATTTACAATTTCTCACTCACCCCTCCCTCATTCTCTTTAACTTCACAGGATGAGTGTGCCTTCTTTCAAAGCAAATTTCCCCTCTCCCCTTGACCCTGTCCCTGCCAGCCTCCGTAGGACTTTGCTTCATCATCATCATCCCTTTTGTTGCTTCAATTTTCTCCTCCACTGGCTCCTGTTTCCTATAAACACACCATGGGTGTTTCCCTGTGTTGAAAGTAAAACAAAAAAGGATAACAAAACCCTTCTCCTAGGTCCTGACTATTTCTAGCAGGCCACTCTTGTACTTTTCAAAAACAGCAATCTACACAACTCACTTAACTTTCCCACTACTCCCTTTTCACCTGTATCCTGGTTCCCATTCTCACTAGCCTGAAACTCTCCCACAGTGGCCTTCCCTGGGTCCTCACCTTGGCCCTCAGGTTTCCCAAATCATGTGGTAGTGCAGCTGCCCACGCTAGGTCGCCTGGGTGCGGCCACAAAGCATTCGTCTAGTTCTCTCACTACCTCCTTGATGCATTCATCTCCTATGCTGTACCTCTTCCCCCTGTCAACATTAAGGCTCTTTAAGATTTAGCACCTTAGCCCTCTCATCTTTCCCTGGGCAATCACACCTATTCTTGGCCTTCATCTAGTCTATCTAAGTAGGCAACTTCTAAATTTGAAACTTTAACATTGACCACCACTTCCAAATTTCTGACTCTCCATTAAACATCTCCAACTGTATGACCCCTCAACTTAGAATCTCCAAAACTTAACTCTTGCCTCCATCACCTCATTCCTCAATCCTATACCTGGAGTAGACAATATTTCCCAAACAAGAATACAGACAGGGGAACATTTCGTTAGGTGGTGGGGTACTGGGCTGGTCATTGACTCCTCAAAGGAAATGAACAGCCAAATGGTTAAGTAACCAGTTCCCTCCCCTTAACTCACTGGTTGCCTGAAAAGAAAAGGCTTCTTACTCTATGTTACAGTAGAGCTGTAATTTACTGACTGCTTATAACAGGCCAGGCACTGTGCTAAGCATATTAATCCTTAAACTCAACGAATTCTACAAGAACCTGATCATCATCATTATACCGATGAGGAAATTGAGAAATGGGGAATTTAAGTAACTTGCTCAAGATCATAAAACCGTTAAGTGCCAGAGCCAGGATATGAGTTCTGGTTCCTTAATTCTCGAGTCCATGCTAGCCTCCTTCCCAAAGGAAAAAAATTAAAAAAAAAATTTTCTCCGTAGTTGTAAATGTTAAAATACAGTAAACATTCTGGATCTATATTGACATTTTCTTGCGCTACAGAAGTGATAAAGGAAAAAAATTCTTTGGATGTCTCTCAGGGTTATGATACAAGTTCTGTGTTACAAAATTTACTTTTACTATAATAATTATAACTATTCTATATTAATTTGTATAGTTCTCTAATTGTTTCATAATGTCATTCCTGTACCACCCCAGAAAGATTAGAAAGAGTTCTGGAAAAAAGAACTTTGTATCTTGTATTTTGTATATTTCCTGTAAATAACAACCATAAACAGTAATGCATCCTGTACCTAATAACAATAATAATGACAAAAATTTATAAAATCTTTCCTATGTGCCAAACACATTCTAAGCCTTATACATTTATTTACTCATTGAATCCTTATGATAACTGTAAGATAGATGCTATTATTATTCTCATTTTACAGATGAAGACAATGAGGTATTTAGCAGATTAAAGATGGCCATAAATTCTTTGACATCCCTCTCACAAGGAGGTGGGGTCTAGCCTCCCCTTGAACCTTAGCAGGCTCTGACTGTCTCAACCAACAGAACACAGCAAAAGTAAGGCTGTGCTCTTTCTGGTCCCAGGCCTTAACAGCTAACAGCTTCCACTTCCCACCTCTTGGAACACCCATTCTGGGAGGCCTGTAAGATGCCCAACGGGAAAGAACACATGGAGAGGGAGAAGGGCTCAGCTAAGCTCAGTCTTCCAGCCATTCCTTTCAAAGCACCAGAGATGCAAGTGAAGCCACCTTGAGTCCTCCAGACCAGCCCTGCCCTGCCTCCAGCTGAACATTATGAGTGACCTCAGTCCGTACCTCATAGAGCTGAAGAAGTACCCAGTGGAGCCCTGCCTGAATTCCTGACCAACCAAATCGTGAGATAAAATTGTTAAGTCACTAAGTTTTGGGGGTAGTGTGTGATACAACCTGACTAGATATAGAGAGGCTTGGAAACTTTCCCATGGTCACACAACTAATAAGGAGCAGAAGTGGGCTAGAACCCAGGCAATCTGATTCCAAGGCCCACACTTAACCACTACTCCAAATTACATGATTTGCTTCTTTGGTGTACTGCCTTCCTAAATACTTAACTTGGCCAGATAGTGAGAGAGAAAGCTACAGAGATCTTTGCAAAATATGAACTGGGGCAAGTAGAAGAACTGAAACCAAAACTAATGTTGGGGGATGGTGGTGGGTGGAGGAGTCAGGGGAAAACTTCCTGGAGGAAGAGACCTTTATGTTGAAGCCCAAAAGTTAAGAAGTTTGCCAAAGAAGGAAGAGAGGAGTATTCCAAGCAAGGGGCAAAGGTAGTGGGAAGGCCAGGAATATTTGTTTCAAGTGGTGACAGCTTTGAATTTTCAGGGGGATCCAATGAAAAAAAATGTAGGAGAGCACAAGCAAGAACAAGGTACACATGTGCCTTGCACAGAAAAACACACCCCGAGCACCTGCTTTTGAACCTCTTGGCCATTCTCCCACCTCTGTTGGGAAATATTTCCCTCCTTGTCCATTCCAGTGAATTCCTTCTATTCCAGAACCAACACTGCTCACTTCCAGAGTGAAATTTTCCTGACTGACCACCCCCCCACACCCCCCCATCACCCTAGGATTATGTTTCTCAGGATACTTTCTCTATTTACACCTCCACTCAAGTACCCTGTTGAACTTTCATTCATGCAACATCACTTAGTGGTTGTCCACTAAAGGCCAGACTCTGCCTGGAGCGCTGACAACATCAGCTTAACCTTACTGAGCTGTTACTAAGTGTCAGGCATGCGCTGAGCACTTCCTGTGCACCGATGTATGAACATTCCCTAAGGACCGGATGAAGTAGGTACTGCTATTCCCCGTTTTACAGAGAAAAAGAGAAGTCGCACCGTAACGAGGGAATACGTTAGGCTATGAGCTCTGCTGTCTTTCAGCACCACTAATAACTACAGTGCGAGAGGGAACCAGGAACCCAGAGACGCGCAGCCGTGGGGCGGGAGAGGGGCAGACGGGATTCCTGCGGGGGATGCCTTAGCAGTCCGGAGGAATGAGCAGGAGGAGGCCGGGTGAAGACCCAGCGGGGGGTTTCCAGGCGCAGGGGGCTGCACGAGGGAGAAGGCCCAGTTCCCCCACCAGGTCCTGTCTTTTGTGTCTCCTTTAACGTTCCCTCTGCCTGGCACAGAGCAGTCACCTGCTAACTCACGCTGCAAGCGGACAGCTCTCCCTTCACGCTCTCAGGGTCCCCCGAGGCGGAGGTGGGGGCGGGGTGGGGCCCTACTGGGCCTCGGGGGCCACCTTCGGGGGCCTGGCTTCCCCTTCCGGACGGTTCCCTCCTCTCGCGGGCCCGCACACCCTCTCGGGGGCCGGCCTCCGGGCCCCGTGGCCACCTTACCCCCGGAAGCCGCTCCCTGCCCCGTCGCTGCCTCTTCACCTACCGCCGCCGCCGCCGCCCTCACGCCACTTGCCCGGCGCAGCGGCCAGGAAACCACCTCGACAACGCCCCCTTGGCCTGCTGGATCCGCCCCCCGGCTTCCGATGGCGTCACCTCCGTCGGGATTGCAGCCACAGTGCGCAGGCGCGCGGGTCGGTTTGGACGTGTTTTCTACGCGGGGAGGCCCTGGAGGGATGTGGAGGCCGCGCGGCGGGCGGCGGCGGCTGCACGTGTTCCCCGCGGCCGGTTGAAAACGTTGGCGGGCGCTGGCTGAGAGGTGAGGGCCGGTGGCCCGCAGGCCCAACGGAGGACGTAGCGGCGCAGTGAGTGAGGAAGGGACGGGCAATGAGGGCGAAGGCTGCATTCCCACTATTAGTGCCCCTCCTTCGACTTCCACACCAAGAAGGAGGGGAGAATCCATTCACATCTTATTCGGGCTGGGAAGAAGTGGAAGGAGTCCTGGACCTAAGGAGACCCATTCGTTCGGTTTTAGAACTGAAAGCCCTGCCTCCCGGGAACCTCCTCAGTCCTGGGCAACCCAGTACCGCTGGACCCCGCTGGAGCAGGGCTTGCTGCACGTTGAGGGCCGTGCTCTTTTGAGTCTTGGGATTTCGGGACCCCAAGGAGAAGGCCTCAGGGCATCAGCTTAGCACCAGAATCCCTGTGTGTGACCTGATGCAAGTTACTTAACCTTCCTCATCTGCCACAAGGGAATGCGGTAGAACCTAACTCACAGGACCGTGGCGAGGAATAAAGGAGCACAGACATGTTAACGGCTTGTGACCGTGATTGGCACATAAAGTCAGGCACTTTTTTTTCTGCAGCGTCCACCCCTGAGGATGAGATGGGGTGTGTCCTTGCGAGCCTGCTTTCCCTGTGTGTATCACAGTGCCCCACAGGTAGTCGACTTCCCTAGATGGTTAAGAAGAACATGCCAGTAAGATGCAATAGTGTAATATTTCATGAAGGGATGCTGTTTAAAACAATGCGGGTGATGTGATTGGGGTGGGGTGGGGTGCTGGAACTTGGAAGTGGAGATGCATGATTTAATTTCTCTGCACCTCAGTTTGCTCATCTGTTATGTGGAGATAAGTGGACCTACCTCCTAGGGGCTTTGCAAGGAGCAAGGGAGAAGTTCTGCGTGAATGCCCAGTGCAACCCTCCTCACCCACACATGCAAGGACTTAGGCAGGATGGCAACCATGTGAACTTGTCTGGCCTTCCTGTGCATCCCATACCCTTGGTGTCTTGGAATTCTACCCCTGGAAGGGGCTTGGGGCTGCTCTAGTTGCCCTGACCCCTTGTTTCGCAGGTCGGAGAACTCATAGATAAGAGGTGGCAATGACTAGGGACTGTGCTTGGCTGACAGGCCAGGTGTCATGTCGAGAGAGGTGGGCTGTTGAGGGGTGGTGATTGGGTCTGGGTCTGTGTGTGTGTGTCTGTGAGTGTTTTAAGAATAATATGGTTTTTTTAAACCAAAAATTGTATTCATTAAAACAATAAGCAATACAGAAATATAAAAGGAGAAAGGTTAAAAAAATCATTCCAAATCCCATTCACCAGAATCAAACCCCGTGTCATATTAACAGGGAACAGGCTGGTAGGTACCTGTGGAGTGGGGAACTAGAGGAGACAGGAATACGACTGCCTCTGGAATGAATTTTTGAAGTTGAAAAGGTGGATCAAGGGTCGTATTTAAAGGTGCATGGGTTTGGGAGGTGACTGGATGCAATAGCATTGATGTGCAAATTAATAGGTCCCAGCCCGGACACCTTGTGTCCTCACCTGTGACACTGATGGTCTCCTTGCCTAGTGCAGTTGGCCTTAGAATTAAGATTTAGGATCCTAATGTTTTTTAATGGAAGTTCATTTTCTAGAGACCTTGATTTTTTTTTTGGATGAGCAGCTGAAGGCTGTGTAATGGCCAAGCATGTGGCCAAGGACATGACAAGTCAAGACAGTGAAGCAGTACAACACAGACAGTGAACCCTATTGTTAAGAATGGACGGTAGCTAATAATACCATTATAGAAAGGCTCTTTCATGAATTGTAACAAATGTACCACACTAATGCAAGGTGTTAATAATAGGATGGTACAGAGAAACTCTGTATTTTATGCATGATTTTTCAGTAAACTTTTCTTTAAAAAAAAGGGGGGGGGGCAGAAGCTTGGGGTTGCTTCCTGGCCTTACAAACCACCTCTGTTATTTCTGTGACTTCAGGTGACTTAACCTTTCCAAGCCTCAGTTTTCTCTCATAGGCGGTAGTTGTGTGATCACACCTGCCCTGCAGGTGGGGGGTGCAGTTGTGGTTGTAAATGTGAAACACTCTAGAGAGCTGCTGAGCACATCTCCTGTCATTCAGCCCCTCCTTGTCTTTTTCTTGGTGGCGGGAGCTCAGTAAATCAAACAGACAGACAGCAGAAGGATGCATGGAGGACCTGGTCTAATCTGGGTGTGGGCACTCGAGTGTGTCAGGATGCCTGGTGCCCAGCAGAGCAGCTGAGGTGCACACAGCACTCAGTGAGTAATTACTGAATTGCGTTTTACGGGGTCTTACCTGGGACGAGAACCGTGTGGGCTGCCAGCTGGTCCAAGAACGTGTTCTCTGCCAGTCATTCTCTTGTAACATGTCCACCTTTCTAGAAGGGAGGACACACAGGGTTCTCTGGCTTTACTGGGATTGGTGCATACGGCACTGAGAGTGGGGGGGAGCACCAGGGAAAGGGGATGGGACTCGCGTTTAGGTGCATTACAAATGCTGTCTTTTTACACTTAGGGCTAAAAGTTGAAATATAGTGACTGAGCCTGGGAATACAGGGTGTCTCCAGGGTCATAATGCAGTTTTAAGCTCTAATAACTTCAAAAGTATGAATGCTACCAGCTTACCAAAAACATCATTTGGAAGTTTAATTATTTAAATATTTCACATTTATTTAGTCTTCTGAAATTTGAATGATATTTTTAGTTTTTAGTTTTAGGTTTGCTATTTGCAGTTAGAAGGACTGAACCTTCAAATGATTTTTTCAAGTTTATAGCATTTATACTTTTTTTATTAACCCTGCACTAGGACTGGGGCACCCTGTTTCCTGTGTAGTTAAGGGGCTTTTGAAGGCAGTTGGTGAGCTTGTTCCTTGCACACCTACCCCCTACACACACACACACACACACACTCATGTTTACTCATAAATGGAAGGTCTTTCTGAGGAGTAGGTCAGGTGTGGGGTGTCCTTGTGCTCTGACAGGGAACAGTAAGCTCCTTAGAGACCTTATCTCATTAGGCAGGCAGGCAGATGGCTGTCCCTGTATCATGTCAAGTGTAAAAATGCAGTGATTACCCTCAAAATCCAAAGGCAGGTACTGAGAGGCTAAGCTCCAACTTCAAACTGTCACATTTCTAAATGTGAACATTTGTCATAAAAGACCAAATCAAACAGCTGGAAAAGCCATATTCCAATTACCGTATGACCAGATTACAAAGGAAAAGCCATTTTCGAATGGCCGTGTGAGCAGGTTCCAGTCCCCTCCCCAGCTGATGTTTGTGCTGTGTGGCCAGGTCCCAGGGGGCTGGCGTGTTCTGCTCGGGTATCCCAAGCATCTCTGTCAACGTCACTGGCTTCCTTCGTTCGATATTTTGTTTCCAGCTATCCTTCCCAGGTCTCGAATTCCTCACCTTCATGATGGACTTTTCAGCAGGGAATCACCCAGCAGGGAATCCTGCTAGATCAAGAAACAGAATAATCTTCAACAACAAAGGTTGGAGAGCTCTAAGCCAGATCTGAGTTTTAGGGGGTGTTTTCATTGTTGAATATTATCCTGAAAGTATTTTTAAAAATTTTCAGCAGATAAATTGGCTTATTGCAGCCACTTCTGCCTTGTGCTGATGATGGCAACTTCGTGACTAATTGATGATTTATTCTTGATCTTACACAAAGGGCACCTACAGACTACTTGATGACATGATGATGGCGCTTGTTCCAGCCTCTGTTCTCCATTGTGAGGTGGAACGACTACTCTTGTTATGTTTCCCTGACCTTTGTTGGCTGTCCCTTAGCCTGGTATAGAACGATGATCCGAGAGGGAGCTGGGACCTGGTAAATGCCACCCCAGCTCCCGAGGAGTCTGTGACTAAATATTTACACATCTTTGCAATAACAAGATGAGACCTTAATGTTTGTTGCCGCACATCCCAGGCAAGCTGTGTTTGCTTTGCTCTGCATTCAGTGCCAGGCTGTAGCTGACCGTTTGCCTCTCCTTCTCACCTACCCTAATGGCGAGTTGAGGAGGGGGTTGGGGCCAGGGCCTGCATTATGCATGTGGCCTGAGAGGTGGGCTGTGATCTGACAGCATGCTTGCCAGGCGACGGTCGGGCCAGAGTGTACATTTCCATCCCAGGCTGAGTGGGCGTGAGCTCCCTGATCCTGGCTTACCTGTGACCTCAGCAGCAGTCACGTGGAACATGTTAGCAGAGGAGAGGTGTGATTTCCTGCATGAGTATCCCCTGGGAACCAAGAGTGGTTCATTTGTGCTGAAGGATCCTGGGGTGAAATCTTTCGCCAGCAAATTGCATCTGTTTACTTGATCCTCACCTTTATTTTTATAACGAGGAAGAAAGTTAATGCAGTTAAATAGTAGTTCTCAATATTTTTGCTGTCAAACTTACTTATAATGCAATACTCCCTTAGAATCCAGTGACTAAAAAAGTATGTAACCATGGAAAGTTCCTATGACTCTTGTAATGCTTTTAGATGACTTTGTGTTTTGTTGCGGACAATAGCATTTCTGTGAAATTCTTAAATGGTGGTTATGTATATGTGCAGGTGAGTTTTCATGAAGGGGCATGCTTGGAACTCTAGCACCCCTGGATTTGTCCTTCTCTCCCATCATTCAACACTCAAAAGGTGGGAAACTGGGATCTGCTTCCATTTCTTCCTGGCTAACTGGAGAAGTCCTAAGAAGGAGGCCCCTCACCTACTCCTGGCTTACCCAGGCCAAGGGGCATGGACTCATATATTAACAGCTATGGATACATAATAATGCCTACGTGAATGTCTTTACTTCTGTAGAAACTGTTTCTAGATAGACCTCTTCACTTTTTAAACCTCCCTCATTTCTTACCCTACTACTCTTTTATTTGATGACCTGAAATAGTTTGCAGTGCACACCTTAATTGCAATGCCTTCTATTAAGTTATACGTATCTATCTTAAGGTTATTAGAGAAAGTAAGATAATTCACTTACACACCCGAAAAGCTTTCCTCTTTAGAGCTGCCTTCCACATTTAAGTCTCGGTTCTGCTACTCTGTGACCGTGGGCAAGTTACTTAGTCTCTCTGTGCCTCAGTTAACCTCATGTCAATTGTGAACAGTCGTTCTCTCATAGGATTTCTAAAGGATCCCAGCACATGGTGAGCACTCAATAAATATTAGGCATCATTATCATCGTTGACGATAGCTTTACTTACAGAGGTGGTAGAGGTTTATGTAGATTGCTAATCAACTTTGATTCTGTTTATTTGTAGCTATTTTCATATCAAGTTATGGTTGAAAACTTAGCTATAAGAATCACTTTGTGAATAGAAGTTTCAGTTTACAATGGTAATTGTCATTTTTCTTTTTTTAGGACAAGACTCAAAACCAGTTGTGAAGAGACTATTAAATCATTTAACTAAAAATGGTATTTTTTACTTGCAATGCATGTGGCGAATCAGTGAAGAAAGTACAAGTGGAAAAGCATGTGGCTATTTGCAGAAATTGTGAATGCCTGTCTTGCATTGACTGTGGTAAAGATTTCTGGTAAGTTTCTCATAATTTATGCAGATTCATAGTAAATGTCCAGACTAGTTTACTAGTCTGGAAGCCCTGCCCCACCAAGTTTAAAAAACTAGTGGCAAATTTGAGGAAAGATTTTTTTTTTTTGCAACTTTGTAGGTTCCATTAATTAAAATTGGTGTGATTCTTGAAAAGGTGCATTAAAAATCTGTTTGCTTTTTTAGGGCATGTTCAAGAGAAGAATAAGGGAAGGGGAAGCATGGCGGCAGTAGGGCATTTGCTCAGTCAGGCACAGTCGCTGTGCCTCATTGCCGGAGTGACCAGGCCAGCATGGGGCAGTGGGGAGTAGGGGCTTTGGAGCCAGTGTGGCTAGGCCGCCCTCCAAGCCATGTGCTCACAAACCAGAAAATCACTGTATTCTCAGGGAGGGACATGTCTGGTGGCAGAGGAGCCCAGGCCATCCCTAGATCATCAAGGTGGCAGTGGCGGTGGCATTGAAGCTGCCCCTCCAGGCCCCCTCAGCATGCCAAAAGGAGACACTTCCACTGAGGTGTGGGGGGTGAACGAGATCTCAGTGAAGGTGGGGAGTTGGGTGAGGCGCAGGGCCCATCCTGAGGTGCTCACATACCACCTCTTAGGGTGGGTTACTTGCAGATGACTGATCTCTGCTGTTTTATGTTGATTCCCGAGCAGCTTCTGAAGGTTCAGGCGAGAAGCTGCCTCATGGCTACGTCTGCCCAATGTCCTGTGTGGTTTGTGGGTGGTATTTGTGAGCATCCATTTGAGTTTCATTCTAGAGAAGCAAATTTGCAATTTTTTTTGGAAACTGATAAACAATTTTTTCTTACCTAATCCTAGAAGGAAGTCAGATATATAAAACAGGAGAAAATGGGTTGTTGTTTCTAATTAGGGGGACATTGCCCTACAACCCTCAACATTTCCCTGATGAACCTCATAGAGTTTACAAAGATTGTATGAAATAAAATCAAGTTTTCTTTTTCAGTACACTGAGATCCAGAACTATTTATTAACCTGATACTGTCATATCAGCTTTTAAATTTATTCTACACCTGATTGTTAGTCACCTACTGTTACCAAGAAGTCAGATTTTCATAATTTAAGATAAAACTAACCTGTTGCAGAGACTTATTTTCTTATTCAGTATATAGTCACTTATGACTAAAAAAAATGATGCGTGTTAATTAGGTTTAAGATATTGGTATATAAAAGAAGCCAGAGATAAAGGTCACACATTGTATGATTCTAGTTGTATGAAATAATCTGGAATAGGCCAGTCCATAGAGACAGAACACAGATTGGTGGCTGTAGGGGCTGAAGGCAGAAGGGAATGGAAAGACAATGCTTAATGGGAATGGGGTCTCCTTTTGGGGTGGATGAAAATGTTTTAGAACTTCATAGAGGGTGGTCAAACAACACTGGGAATGTACTGAATGCCCCTGAATTGGTCACTTTAAAATGGTTAATTTTACATTATTTGGATTTTGCCTCGATAGAAAAGAAAATGATGGGTGGGAAGTTTGGAGGTGGGCTCCATTGAACAGCATGGAGGAAGGGAGTATGTGGTCCTGATCAGGTTATAAGGCTTGTGTAATAGGCGGGGACTATTCAGTGGACAGTTGTGGAGTAAAACAGCAGGGACTACAGAGGGTCAAAGGGGAGGACTTTACCCAGACCCTCCGATCTGGGTGTCAGTCTAACGGCCTAACTTTTTATCACTTTAAAGGGGCGATGACTACAAAAACCATGTGAAATGCATAAGCGAAGATCAGAAATACGGTGGCAGGGGTTACGAAGGTAAAACCCACAAAGGCGATATTAAACAGCAGGCGTGGATCCAGGTTAGTCTGCCTAATCCTTTGCGTAGCTTCCTCTGACAGCTTCTACTTTCTTTGAAGCCTCATAGACTAAGAATAAATCGGTCACCTGGGCAGATAAGATCTGGAAACATCCTATATCAGGGTAGACTGAGATTGAGCAGCCAAAACTCGAAAAAGAGTTCTTCATTTCTCTGTTGATTCTATGCATTTTATTTTGCCTTTAGTCCATGTGTTTCATAGATTTCTTGCAGAAATATTTTAGAATTCTCACTGGCTTTCCCTTGGAAAGAAACCAAGTGGATGCTTTCTAATTATCTGCTTCTACTGATAATGAAACTTTTAAAACTCAAACCACCTTAATCTTCATGTCTCTTTCAGTTATCAAAATCAGCCAAAATAGAGTCTGCCAAGTGCAGTTAAGAAGCGAGTGAAGTCCTTCATCTTAATTAAGATATTTCAGGTGGTGGCCATCAGCCACACTTGGGCATTGCATTTTAATCCATCCAAGTACCAGATGACATTCCTAGACTTGTGAGGTTGAGGTGTCTGCACGTATGAGTTCTGTCTCTATTGTTATCAGAGCTGGAATGAAATCCTCTAAAGAAGGGTCAGCAAACTACAACCCATGGGCCAAATCCAGCTAGTTGCCTCTTTGTAAATAAGGTTTTATTGGAATGCAGATGTGCCCATTCGCTTATGTTTTGGTTGCTTTAGGGCTGCAAGGTCAGAGTTGAGTAGTTGTAATAAACTGCATGGTCTGCACAGCCTGAGATGTTTACTCTCTGCCATTTACAGAAAAAGCTTGCCAACCCATTCTGGAGTGTCAGGCTCCAGCAGCTGTGTCACCATTTTATAAATGAAGAGCTTTACTTCTGGTTTTGTCCTTGTCCACTGGTTGATTCTGTTTCTGATTCCTCCCCCTCCCTAGTTGACATGGTTAACAAATGGATAAAAGTAAATGTGTTCTGCTGGGAGAGTAAACTGGGCCTTCCTTGTTGCCCTGCTGATGGAGAGGAATTTGAGGGTTTTGTTCTTTTCCTTAAGTCCCTTAAACTTCTCATTTTAAAAACTAGAATTATGGAACCCTGTCAGGAGGGATCACTGCTCCCAATTGCCATTTTATTAGTAGATGGGTTGTTTTGAAGTCATGAATGTGGTAGCA